>BGPR01034408.1:0-16495 GCA_013235015.1 Araneus ventricosus
GTCATCTAGTTCTGAGCTATGTTTAAAGTTTCAAGTCTCCAGCTCATAGGGAAGTTAGTTTAAAATCGATTGCAAAATTTGAACAAGATATAGGAAGACTGTGAACTAATAGTAGGAATTGAAAAACATTCGACTTTTGTCAATTTTCATGATTTTTAAGGCCGATTCAGAAAGCCTAGAATTTAACCTCGTATAATTTCTCATCAAATAGTAATTTTTCCGTGCTATAGCGACAAAAAAATGTGATTTTTTTTCGACCCACCCGATTGCACATGTCATCCAATGGCAGTAACAGTAATAAGGGGAATAAAAGGAATAATAGAAGGAAAATACTTTGAATAAATATTTCTTTCTTTTTAAAACACACTGGTATACATTTTCACTAGACAAAAAGGTAGAGTCGTATTTATACACCTAATAATGTCGGAATTGATCACGTATCACTGACAACTGCTAAAAGGGATCATCAGTTTCTCCGCATTTCCTTTGTTATCAACTTGACTACACCACCTACGACATTACAACTTTACAAAAATTTAAAAAGTTACAATAGTAACTTTCTGGTCAAAGGGATATAGGAAGAGTTTCGTCTTATTGATATATTTTTTCAGTGTCATTTCATGGACTTTATTTATTATTATCATTATTTTTTGTGTTTTCAAAATCTTTTCCCAATGCAGGTATTTAGAGATTGTTCTAAAAGCAACATAAATGGCAATTTCAATAATGATACTTAAACGAATATTTCTTTCAAATTTTTAAGCTCTGAAGCCGAAAGTATCGTCAAACTTTCCTGATTATGTCTTTAGTAACGAAATTGAAAAAACCTTTCTGACCTGTGAAGTGCCTTTCAAAAGCCGAAACTTCAGCGAAATAGAAGATCAACTCCATTATGTTTGGTTTAAAGACGAAATACCGATTTCTGTGGACAGCCCCGTCTTGAATCTGAGTTCGTATCCTGAGCCTGTGAAGCAGATTTCTTCATATGCAATTCGCCAAGGCACTTACAGCTGTGTTGTTACAGTTGAAGGATTAGTAGATAGCTTCTCATCTGAAAGCGTGAATATTTTCTTAGGTATGAATTTAAATGTTTTAATTTATATTCTCAACTATTGTATTATGTTTCAAATTTTTTAAAATTTCACCATAACTCACCTTGTAACACAATCTTATCTTTCCAACATATTCTTTCAGAATGTGAAGATTTTATTAGTGATAGATAATATAAATTACGTATTGATAAGTCATTCTTAAAAGGCTTTATGAATAAATCCTCGTCATGAATATTTTAAAGCTTTTATTTATGAGAAAAGAGATTATGCATCAATTCTCCAGCACCCAATTTTTCTTTTCCAATGACAGTTACCTCCTCCCTGAACAACTACGCCCCTTTGGGTTTTGTTATCTTTATTACATAGCTGTAAAAGCTGTGTAATAAAGAAAAAAAGATGAAATTAATAATTGCGACTTCAATTAATATATGCGATGCTGTTTCTTGTTTAAATTTAAAAATGCTCTAAAATTTCGAAATTCTGACACTATCGCTTTACAGTTGAAAAACTTTTGCAGTGAATGAGACCAAAGACATAAGTGTAGGAGTTATATAAAGCCCCGAGCATTCATAGAACTCACCAATTCCGGCTTGTATTTCCTATATTGAGAGAGAAGATTAAAAAATATTTCAAGTACGTTTCATTTCATAGTTTCAAGCTTTTATTCCTTTACAGATCACTACATGTTTCGTTTAGAAAATTATTAAATTCATTTCAAAAATGAGTGTTATACATGTAGCTGATCATAATATGTAAAAGAAAAAAAAATAGCATTTTTTATTTTCAAGAAAATTGTGGTTTCACAGTGAAACCAATGAACGGTAACGGGCTATTTTTCTTCCGAATAAGTTATCATTTAAATTATTTATTTAATTTATAAATATGCATAAGTATCCATGATATTCAAGATTCATAAAATTTAATATTACTTTCGAAGATTCAATTTTTAAAAAATATCAATTTGTGCAAAAATCCTTATCATTTTGTTTCTCTTAGAAATCGAAAGCAATTTAGCTTTTGCAATACCGATATCTTTATGAATACTAACTATATGGAACTGGAATTTTTATATAAGTTGGCCTTTATATCTGGCTCTTAAGTTATGAAAGAAAAATTACCCTACATTTCGCTTATGCGCAGTAAAAAATTGCTCAATGTGTGGTTTCACTGCGAAACCAATGAACGTTAAAGGGTTAATTTCGGATTGAATAATTAGTAAAATAAAGACAATCTTGTAACGACAAATTAGTTTTACATTTGAGTGTTATGGCTACATTTAATCAATATCCGACAATGATTCAACTAACGTAGGTAAGCAAAGATTAGCCAAAAATGGCTCCTCTGACGTCCAAGTCAACCACCAGTTATCTACGGATTCTATGATTACAGAATTAAAATATTATTTACCGTTTCTTATTAAATGTGATCTTTTAATTTATTTTTTTCCAATTAGGGGATTGGCAAACCTACATCGTTTACATGCAAGCAGGTTTAAAAAGTGTGCTAGACGTAGATTTCTCTGAAAGCGAATCATTTTATGCACTCATGCGCATGATAAACAATTCCATGAATGATGTAATCAGAAATACCACGACGGACAATCAGTGGTTAAATCTAGAATGGGATTATCAAATGTCATGGTGAGTAGTTTTACTCTTCTCAGTTTCTGACCGTAAGATCTACTCAAAGTTTATATAAAAATAGATTCCTGTAGTCTAAAGCATGTTCATCATTTTCCAATCATTATTAAAGATTATCGTAAGATCTACTCAAAGTTTATATAAAAATAGATTCCTGTAGTTTAAAGCATGTTCACCATTTTCCAATCATTATTAAAGAAAAGCATTGAAGCAGCATTACATCGTTTCTAATATTTTGACCATGTATTTTGTATATTTTAAAATCCAAGATTTAAACCCACCTTCGGAAAAAGAAGGGTTTTCCTAGTTAATAAAAATGCCGAGTCCTCTTTGAAAAATAAAGGAATTCTCAAATCAAAAATTTACAAAGATGCCAAGAATACTACAAACTCGGCAGAATACCTATGCAAACGGCACCGTTTAAATTAAAGTGATCTTTTCTGGAAATTTATTAAGTAAATGTTTTCATTTTGAAACATAAGCTAACTTCAGTTTTCTAATGACAACACTTATTGTCAAGGTCAAAAGTTAAAGACGCATGGCAAAATTTGCAGATACATATATTTTAGCTTATTTTTGTGATTGTATCGGGAAATGATAAACTGTTTTCAAAATTCTCAAAAAAAAATTTTATCCCATTATTGTTCTACTAGCAGTACGCGCACGGCGTTGCCCGTGGAATCAAAATTTCAATAAAATGAAAAAAAAGAAAAGTTAAAAAAACGCCCACAATGTCATGAAAAAGTTCTGAAAACGAAGTAAAAGATACACATTATTGATTTTCCCGCTTATTTTTCTTCGCTATAATGATATTTCAACTGCAGAAATCAGTTTCGAAGTTAAGCCATGTAAACAAACTTTCACATTTATAGTATTATTAAGAACCAACTGATATATCCAGAGTCGCTCGGGTCTTTGCTTTCTAGTCTAAATACTTATAACTTTTTGAAAACTAACAAAACAGCTAGTTTTTCGGTTCAGTGTATTTCTTTGGTTGTCGTTTGCCCTCTCCCGCTTCGTTTGACCCCACGGCCAGAATTTAAACCCCTTTCTTATTTCTGTCTCCCTACTTTAAACAGCATCACACGAGTCTAGTCAACCCCCATGAGATTCCATTTTCCCCCACATCAATCCTGTACCGACAACAGTTGTTCTTTCATATTTTTGCGAAGTCTTAAATTTGTTTCCTTAATCGCTGATCTTATGGCAAGAAAGAAAGTTTTACAGAGGTTTTACTGGAAGCCAATCCAATAAACTCCGGCCACGGCTATAATCTTGGCTGTCATTTGGTGATAAATTTGGCGACTTAGGCGACGTAATGAAGCTTCTAGAAAATACAAGAAATTTGGTCCTTTTCTACTAGGAGCGGAAGTATCAAGAACCTTCGAGAGATTACTATGCGACGTCACATCCTGTCGGAAAAGCTATAAATAGAGAGTGCTCATTAATTGAGTTAGTTAGTTGGAACTTGTTTAGCAGTGTAAGTTGGTGAACTGAGAGACATTGATCGCTATTGAAAGTGCTGTGACCGATATTTATTAGTGATCTACTGCCTGTTTGAGTTATTTCTTTATAAAAGTGTTGCTAAGTTTTGTTACATGAGCTACGTTTAATTTTTCTAGAATATTCAAAATAAAGAGTCGTATATTTCTTTATTTATGTGTTTGTTAGACTGGATTCATGTACACCTACTAGACGATTTTGGTAACAATATCATCGTTTTTATTGCTGTGACCCGAAGTACCATTCTCTTTTCTTTATGCCTGTGCTCACGACAAAAAAAAACCACCCCATAGTGTTCCTTCTTGTTATTCTTCGGTCGCCTCCCCACGATAAGAAACGGGCACAGTAGCCTCGAAAGACTATTACACACTGATTAGGATAATTAAAACAATTGTGATATTTAAATGAAACTGCGCATACATATTAATTAAATTAACGTCATTGGATTGTTGTGCATCCATATGAAAAGGTGTAATCACAAAGGAATCACTCCCATTTAGCCGTAGCATGCGGCATATCTGCAGGACCCAGCAGCCACGAAAACTAATTTTGGGCAATCTCGCCGAAGCATTATAGCCTCATTACAGGCTGCCCAAGTGACGAACCCTCGACATCGTGTGGAAATAACTCAAAACCACACCATTATTGTACCCACTAAAGAAGCAAGGCCCTAATTAGATATACTGCAGTTTCTCATTGCCTTATTTGAGTTCTCTTTCTGTGGGATCCATATAAAAAGGAGTGCATGCTATGAAATGAAAGCGGAAATAAAAATTTCTACCTAGGAGTTAATGTAAAAGAAACATTTTTATCAGAAACATAAAAGTGGGCGAAGCACTTGAATGAAGGAGTTGATGAAAAAATAAAATGGGTTTGAATTTAATTACAACAATAAAAAGCATTCTTACAAATTGTGTTTAAAATGAATTTTGAAATGTTTATTAAATTTGAAGAAAAATTGTACTGCAATTAAAAGTAATATAATTAAAAAGATAATTTGTTGCTCTTTATTATTTTATAAAATTCATTTCCGTGCAATGAATATTTCAGAAGTTAATGGCGAAAGCTGAGCGAAATGTCAAAATGGTCGCCAAGGTCAGGAGGTCATTGACTTCCATTCCCCTGATAGACAGTTAGAACATCTGTAAATGTCTCTTTCCAACCATAAGATTAACATTACGGGGAAGCGGCCTAACAGCATCGTAACACTATCGAGCTGCTTTCAGAACTTGCCCATCCCCAAAAACCGCATTTGCACAACTTTTAGAGTTTTCTGTGTTTTAACTTCTGAAGCATTATTACTGTCACTTAATACATTTTCGGTGGTATTGAAAAAGTAATTTGATTAATTAAGTGATTCAAAATTATTTTTGCAAAATTGTGCCTGTTTCATCACCCAAATCTTTCTTTGCATTTCTCTTAAAAATATTTGTTTTGTAAATATTAAAATCCTTTTCTCTATTCAATTTATAAAATTCCCAATTTATTTAGGAAAAATGAAGAGAATGTTACAGTCCAATTACTTTTGTACACCAGGAGATCTTGGAATGTAACTGAGATAAAGAAAGACTTTAAAAAGAATCTTTTGCCGATTTTGAGCTATATAAATTCTACCGTCTCATTGGAAATAGGTGTTGCTGGTGAGTTTCTGTTTTCTTGCTTTTCGTTTGCCTAAAATCAAATAGAAAAAAATTCCTTTTGGTTTTGTGAACTGTATCTGCACTATGAAATCTCCTACTTTGTCTAAAATTCTCACTGCAGGGCAATATATTCAAATATTACGTAAAAATGGTTTGTTGCAGATATTGTGATGTGCAATCAAATAGAATAAGCTTTATTAATATAAAAAGTGTCGTACTAAAACCGTACGGCTAATTCAAAGAATGGCATAAAGATGTGACGGATGACCCTCCCCCCTACGGACCGACCTAGTAGTAGGAACAGATGATTTACATTCAAAGGTACGGGTATCTTTTAGATTTACCCGACACCTGCAACTTATCGAGCCTTACCCCTCATCCTCAGCTGACTTGTTTTTCATACATCTGACATTCATCACCTTGGGCTGCCATTCATTACAAGGCTGTTGTGCTCGGTGCTGAGCTTTCAGGTGTCTTCTTTCCTGCCTCTTGTATGGAATGTTGCAACATTCCCTAACAGGGGTTACCTGCAGAAGTGTGTTCCCTTGGGAACCCATTCTTCTCTGCCGATATATAAAGTCGGAACTGAACAAGCAGATGGAGAGATCACTCTGAAAGCCAAACTGGCCGGTTGATTTTACGAGGTCCGAACCGGACATTTGCACCGAAATTCGTTGTTTCTCCTCTTCTCAGTGAATGAGTCTCCCCGCCGGGCTTTTTCTTTGTATTGCTAATTATTTTAATTAAGAACGATTTTCTCTTATATTTGTAAGTTTACTCTAGATGTAAATATTATAATAAATTTAATTATTTATTTAACTCAGTTGTGAATGTCTGACTAAAATTTAGCTGCAAAACGTTACACAGATGTCTTTTAGTAAAGGATACAATTTCCCTTAGTTATAACGCATATTATACAGCATTCTCAATACAAATTTATCAAGCATTTCTTAGGGAAAACATGTCATTTCTCACAAGCACTTGGGGAATTAAAGGAACTTTTGTGGTAACTTGAGGTGTAATTTGAATAGGAATCTTTTAATCCCACAACCGAACAGATAAACATCAGATGGAAAATGAAAATTTTTGTTTGTATAAACCATTTTTGGGCATTTTAGTTAAAATGTTATAAGTCGAAGCTGGAATCTCTCAATTCTTTCTCCCTTTTCTTTCCTTATATTCTTAAACAAATATCTTGTTTGTATTAGGTTACTGTTTGCCAGTATCAAATCTGTAGTATAAATCAGATCAGCTATTTTAGGCTATAGTCATATAAATAAAATCCATTTAGTAATAAGAAAAAAAAGTCAAAAATGCTATTTCATAAATATTGACGATAATTTTGTTTATACTGTACGTCTACAGCATTGAGAATCAGTAATATATTAATTTTTGGCCCCAAAAGCTGCATTGGTGATTATTTCCAAGGGATGTCTTACTTTTTCATACAGAATTTATATTTACCAATGTAAAAAATTTGATTTAACATCTATATATTTATGCACAAAAGTTTTTATTTATTCAAGATTCTCTGTATATGGAGCATCGTCATAAAAAACAAAAATACAGGTAACACGTGCACTTTCGTAACGACAGTAGGGAATGTAGACCGACAAAGCCACCTTCTAGTCAATTGCCGTTTGAGACCTTTGACTTGTAAACACCACAGATTTACCAATAGTAATCACGTTCAAGAATTGATATCGGCCAATGTCGTCAACGAAAGAGTTGAATATTAGTGCAAATTTAATCACTTCCAGCCTCATGATTGCTGTCGATCTTCTAAGAAGATAGGTCATATTGCTGAAGTAAGTAATTCCTCCAGGGTTGTGATACTTTGAATCCGTCTGGCGATATGTCTAACTTGATGCCATGCCAAGAGGAATGCTTGAATATCGGCCCTGCGAACAAACAAACATTTTCTTTCCAGTCAGGAATAAGCTCGCAGATGATGTCCCATCTAAAGAAATAATGGATTCCGACCCTGATCCGATCTTCTAAGAAGATAGGCCATATTGCTGAAAGAAGTAATTCCTCCAATGTTGTGATACTTTGAATCTGTCTGGCGATATGTCTAACTTGATGACATGCCAAGAGGAATGCTTGAATATCGGCCCTGCGAATAAACAAACGTTTTCTTTCCAGTCAGTAATAAGCTCGCAGATGATGTCCCCATCTGAAGAAAAAATGGATGCCGACGCTGATCCAGACTTACGTTTCTATGAAGGGAAGGGCTCGACTTGTGAAATTCAGTTCGGAATGAGAATCGGTATATCAATAGTATACCTTTAGGGTGTTCATCGATTAAAATATTAAAACGCAACAGCATAATGTAATTTTTAAACTGTCAAACGATTGTAAATGCAACTTTATTGGTGATAAATAATAATTATAGTTACCCTTATGATGAAAAAGTTTCATTAAAGCGCTTTTTATTTGTAATTTTTTTTGAAATTTTTCTATGTCTATTAAATTTTATTATCATACAAGAGCCAGATAGATAATTCTCATAAAATCATTGGAAACGAAAGATAGGTTGACATCTCCCACTTTTATTAAATGGTGCACGTTTCTTAAAGAGATCTCTTTGGAATTAAACTTCAACTTTTTCACCACTTTCAGTTCAATAGATTAACAGCTACTCTTTCTTTCCCGGTTAAAACTGGTTCCGTATATTTCAAGCGAAAATTTTGTAACTACTTTAATCGAATAATTTTAAAATGTTAATGTCGTTTATAGATAAAAGTTTTTAAAGAATCTCTGTAAAATCATCAAAATTATTTTTATAATTATTTAACAGTTTAAAAATTAAATTATAAATATAACTCATGTGTCATATGAATGAAATTTATTTAATTGATGAAAATTAGTAGTATATAAATAAAAGATATTTATAAATTTTTATTTTAATTTAAAACTATTAAATTAGGCATAAGTATGGAAGCTAAATAACTGCGATCTTAACTACGGCTTATATAGCAAGTCTCCTGAAAAACCATGCCATCTCTTATTTTTCCATAAGTTACTACTTTCAAGAAAATAAAGTATCTAAGATATTTATTGTTTTATATCTTTGTTTACTTTTCAGATGCTTGTTTTGAACAGGCTGTTCCTTCTTCTAGCACTTCCTACAATGTTACCTTTCTGTGGACAGAAACAGGACAAACAAAGTCCCTTCTATCCGAACCCGTGTGCTTAAAGGGTAAACTATCACTCCCTTTGTTTGATTTCATCTCTCCGTCTGATATATCTCAGCTTATATTGTTTTAGATCCCTTATTGTTTTCCAAAGTTTTTAAAATTTTAACGATATTTAGAAATAATATAAACAATAATTTTGAATGAATAATAATAATGATAATGTTAATAAATTCATAGAACTGTATTTCAAAATTTCTCTACTAACAGTTATGGAAACTAAAATGAGATTCAAAAAATAATTGAAGGCAAAAATGGTCTACGATAAATAAACATTCTTTTTCAACCAATTATAGCCTGAATAGCAAAGGCTGGAATAATAATCCTTGAAGATTGGTTATGATTACATATTTTTTCAAGCGTACATTATTTGTAAAGGCAAAACAGGAAGTGCCTTATTTTAAAACAGTCATAGTAGAATGCGAACTTTTCTATCCGAACACGTTCAAAAGTCGATTTTCGGCCAAAATTCCCATTTTTTTAATTTTTGATGATTTGGATAGTTCATTCATTTACCTTTCTAAAACATATTTACTTTTGTCGGTACGTTAATTAGAAGATGAGATATTAATTGTTTTATAACAAACTGGAAGTGGGCGTTTAATTAACCGGAAGTTGTCATTTAAAGGACAGAATCCTGTCAAAAATTCTTTTAAACTGCATTTTTTCAAGTTAATATGATGTTAGCATATTTTTAGGAATCTTTTTTGAAGTTTAGATACTTAATTTCAGTGCGTGGCAAAACTAAAATTTGATTTTTCTCAAAATTAGATGTTATGCATAATTTTCACACTTCAAACATGAAAATTCAAGATATTATCATTCGATTGTTCTGAAATTTTGTGAACACTTTCTTCAAATGTGTCTCTAGTGAATGTACTAGAATAATGTATATCGTAACAATGTTTTTTTAATTATGGTCTTTTTTCTGAAAAATGACATGAAAAATTTGTTGAAAATCTTATAATGATTGTTCGATTAGCTCTAAAATTTTTATTTATACAAAGAATGTTAAGATTCTAGTACAAGCACTAGTCCATACCATGTAGTTTATTTTAGTATTAGTTTTATTTGAATTATTACAAAAGTGTGACCTCTAGCATGTTTGAAGTTTTAGGAAATTTCCTCTAAAAAGCAGCAGAAATTCAAGATTTTTTTAAATTTATAATAATTTATACTCAAAAATCATACTCTAATATTAACCTTTATTAAATTCGAATGTAAAAAACATATTTTGGTGTTTCTATTTCACAATTTAAAAAAAAAGTGCTCCGAACGTGTTCCGATACTTTTCGGAACGTGCTCGTGCCTTTTTTTAAAACAGTCATAGTAGAATGCGAACTTTTCTGAACTAGGAGAGGGAAAGAGTTGGGAAGTTCAGTTTCGGATGAGATTTGGTATATTAAGAGTATACTTTTAGGGTGTTCATCCATTAATGTATTAAATCGCAATAGCCAGCAATTCGGAAAGAATAGTCCTCAAACCTTCGGCTTAGCTTATATGCAAGTAAGTTGTTGTTTGTTGTTTTATGTCCCCCTGGCCCAAAATTAGACCAGGTCCATGACACCATGTCGCTCCAACAACTCCACAAGTCCTTTGCTCTCCTCACTCCACAGCTGCCTCGCAGAGGCGCCAATACAGTCAATGATATGGGCAGGAGAAGCAGGACAGGAACAAGGGCAAGAAGAAAAAGTCTTTTCCTTATCGATGAATTTTAAGCTTTTAATGTGTCCACTACGCAACCTGGCCAATGCAGTCTGAGCGGATCTTGTGCCTACGGACTATAGAGACAGACCAGGAAGTTCCCGGCATACCAATAATATGTGGGAGGATGTTTCCAAGCGGAATTTGCTTTAGCCTTGTGAATAGAAAAAATTTCGGACGTGAAGAGTTCACTAGAGGTTGCAGAAGGAAGAGCACTTCCCTCTTTCGCAAGCACGTCTGCCTCCTCATTGCCAAATACTCCAACAAGTATGTTGTAACTGCTTCTGAGGAGCTAGATGCGTGGTCGATATACTACTCTCTTGCTAACCTTCTGCTATAGATTCGATCAAGCGTCCGTTTTTTTTCTCAAAATATTTTTCAAAATTAATAAATTTTATTTCAATTAAAAATTTATAAGTTTCTTTTATTAAAATATTAATCACTTTTTATGCATTGAATAATTTTTTTATTGATATGGTACTTCAATAATAGTTATAATTTAATTTTCAAACAGCGAAATAATTATAAAAGCAAATTTAATGGTGTTTATCAATCTGTTTTCTGTATGTAAATAAAAATTAATAAATTACTTAACCACAAAAACTTACAAATAAAAAAACCTATATGAAATTTTCTCACGATGAGAGGAATGCTTTTCTTTAAACAATGCGACAGTTATTGAAAGACATATCAATAACTAATTGTGCGCTAACATGTATGATGCATGTACAAAATAATTTTGGACTTTTCTTCGCTTACTAATTTGCAGATTATTAACACTTTATTTCCTATATTAAATTACATAATTTTGAAAGAATTCGAGGCTACTTGAATTTATTTTATAGATCTAAATTAAATTTATTTTTATTCTAATATTACTCTTCAGTAATTGATTATTTGTAATCTTCTTATCATACCACAGTTTGATGATCTATTATTTATAATTTCTGATTTATTTTAACTGCAACTTCCAAACGGATTCAGCTATTGAGATTCTTTGCAAAACACAGTGCAATGAAAATAAAATCATTTCTGTTTTTATCTATTCATATTTTTGGACCTCGGCAGAAATGAAAATGGTTAAAATTTCGGTTGATAATTATCAAATTTTCCTGGTGAGATTCGTTTTGTTTTCGAAACTGAAAGTTTTAGCCCGGTTAAGAAGTCAGACTGTCAAAAAGACCAGTTTTTTTTTTTTTTTGCTTTTTTTTTTACTCAAAGTCTACTGTTAACACAACTCTTTTTTTATAAGTTTTTATTCAACTTGACTGTCGTGTCCTCAATCTTGAGATCGATTTCTTACCCACTTCAAGTTACAGCTTTGAAATTTAGCATAGTGGTGGGTTTCCGGTGACCATATAATATTATGCAAACAAATTTGCAATCTACACCTATTTTAAACCTAACAAAATTTTAATTAAAATTTTAGCCCTATATTTGTTCGATAAAGTTTGGAAGGTGGTAACCTCACGTTACGTAGGGTTGTAACAACACCACGAAGCTAACAGAGAATACGCTATCCTTCCGGCGCTACACCGATGAATGACGTAATAGCTCGTGTTTCTACGCTTCTTGGATTTACTTTCTATTACAATTCGCTAACAACCAGATTTTGTCATTAAATCATTTAAAATATGTAATTGCACATATGTATATAATAATTTTAATATATGTTTTATATTGGAGAATTCAATAACTGAATTTGGTTTAAAATGCCTAACATGCCGTGTGTATTCGTGTCAGCCGTCACTAAAAGCAGAAAATAAAATAAATAAAAAAAATGTTAAGGTATAAGTCTTGATTTATGCGAAAAAATGAAAACAAAAGTTGAAAATAATTTTCTGACTACAATAAAGTGCATGGTTCGAATAAAAGCGTGGGCGCCTTATTTTCTAGGAATATTCCATTTGTTTAAAGAAATATACACAAAATATAAGGTGCTATATAAGGCGCCCTCGCTTTTATTCGAACCATGCATTTTATTGTAATCAGAAAAATTATTTTCAACTTTTGCGTTCATTTTTTCGCATGAATAAAATCTTATATCTTAATTTTTTATTTATTCTATTAAAATTATCGTAATAGTGAGTGCAAATTTTGAAATACTTTAGAATTTTTCTGTATTGTATTATGATCTCTTTGAATTCAGATTGGAGACCGATTACCAGAAAATGCCGACCTAGCTTTGTCTGGGGAGCAACGTGGGGATACTTCAATGACTCGCAATGTACAAAATACCAGTTTCCGACTAAAAGTAAATTACTTTTTCCAAAATAAATCATATTCCTATATAATAAAAGAATAACTTCCATTTTTTCATTACAGCTCCTATTGAAAGTGCTTTCTCTGAATTTACACTTAACTCTTTAGCCATAATGCAATTAGATTATTGTAATTCTGCAATCATAAACATTAGTGTCATAATTACTTTTCATTTTTCCAGTTTTTAAAGTAAAAATATTCTTATAATTATTCTATCTAAATTCTATTACAACTAAACTAATAATATACTTATTAAAGAATATTAGTAATGTAAATAATAGCAGCGAAAATAATTCCACGGACAACTTTTAAACTCACAATCATTCAAATGATCTACAAGAATTCCAGATGAATGATAAAATCACGAAAATATATATAAAAAATATCTATTAAGTTAAAAAAGTTTTGGTTTCGCATTACAAATTTTCAGCTTTCAGAACAAGAACACAAAAGCAGAATTCTAAGAACATCTTTTTCCCATTGTTTGCTATATCTCATCCCGTGGCCATACAGTAGTACAAAAAAGTAAAATTAAAATAAGTAATAAATTATATGTGGAGCTATTGTTAAGTTTAAATAATGATTTAAATAGTGTTACTATTATAATTAATGAAGTATTACTAATTATATATTAAATAGAATAAAATATTTTACAATATGAAACAATTAGAAACATTTTAAATTCTTATAATATTCTGTTATATAATTTCTCTATTATAATTATCAATAATAATAATACAATAATTATTGTTACAGATTATTATTCTATTATAATAATTATTCTATTATGATTCAAGAATAATAATAATAAAATATTTATTCTATTAAAATATTTATTAAAATTCTAGAATTATAATAAACGAATAATTATTCTCTTATTATTATTCTGGACTCATAATAGAATAATTATTATAATAGTTTCCATGTATTTCAGAATTAGAGGCATAAAATTATATTTAAAATATTGTTTTTTATACAAGAATACTGAAATGGTCCATATTAACTTGAATTTTGTTTGATTTGTTAAAAGAGTAACTGCTTTATTTTCCTGTGTTGAAAAGAGCAGGATCTTTCAGCAAAATTAAAAGATTATTCTATGATAAAATAATCGTTTGTTGATTACCCTTTGCCATTTTTAAAGCAAATTAACAATTCCACATTCGAGGAAGTTGTTATTTTTTGTTCAAAAATCAATTTCAGGTCGCTAAATTTTATCAATTGCAGTGAAGGCTTTGCTCTTCAATACAATTTGAAAAGAAATGAACAGACGGACAATGAGTGAAAAGTGTTGCCTAGGTGTTGAAAGTAATTACACGTCCCCATCCATTCTGTTACCATCTGCGACTATTGAAAAAAAATTTTGTAGTCAAGCCTTATAGTGGTGAATCGCGAAACTTCCAAGTTTTACAGATCGAATTCTCTCCTGTTTCTCATTAACCGCTAAAACTATAAGGATTGATTTTGTATGCATCAATGATATTAATTATTGATTTTAACCTGAATGGCATTAATTTATAGTAAAATTGATAAAATTCATCTTACATTTTGAGAAATCGAATGTTGCGATCATGCAACGTAAGCGGAATAAGACGAGTACGGAATTTAAGTGAGTTTAATTGAGCATGTGTCAGTTTATATCCGAGTTGAAAGCTGGAAAATTATTTTAGTTTTGTTACATTTCATTAAAGCTATAGATAATTTAACAGGTAATCTTACTACCAAATTTAAAAATATTTTTCTTTCACAAACTACTGATTATTTGCAGTAAGTTGCTTCAAGCATGAAAAGTTTCACTATATTCATGATGATACACTATGATACAAGCTTTGCATCGATAAACAGTCTGATTATGTCATTGCTTATAATGCAGTCTCTGCTGTCTTCGGACATTGAGAAAATGCCCACCCTCTCCTTATAATGAATTTTGAATATTGAACTTATTGGGTTTTCCTGATACTGATTTACATCAGGATAACTCTCCACTTCTCCTTCAAAGTGAATTTGGAGAAGAAATAATGCAAACTCACGTCTAAAATCAAATAGAGATTTTTTACTTTCAGAAGTAGACAATCTAAATATTTCTCACGCATTTGACATCAACCTAATTAATAAATATTGGCCCCCACTATATTTTTCCCAGCTTACTATTCTGTAATTGGCTTCTAAATTGTCACATAAATCGACTCCTCCTACTTTTATGTTTTACTGTTCAATAAGACAAGATTATGGGACGAAATATTTTCTCAACTACGTTCTTGAATAATGAGGCTGCAGTATTGCATTATAAAACATTAATGTCTTTATTCAAAATATTATTGTTGTCTTCTTCTTCACCACTAGCTTTTTCATTTTCTTGATAAACAATAAGGAACTCGATTTCTCTCTGTTTATCATCATCAAAAAATCTTTGAAGAGTTTCTTCTAACGTAAAATGTCTCTTTTTAAACATTTCTTTGCGGGCGGAAGGTGAAGAATTAACACAGTGTCTAACGGCAGGAGTAAGTGACTGAACTATCCTTTTCCCGCTGACGATGCGTCAAAGCAACACCTGTTTACTCTAGCCCCTCCACAAAACTACAAAAAATGGCTAATATAAAATTGTGATATTCTGTGCTAGGCCTTCGCCGATTTTCAATTTATGGAAAAAATCGATATTTTAAGAAAATCTATTTTTCGATATCACTTTTTTAAAATGACCGATACACCGATGGAATAAATATTATCAATTTTTCAATTTTTTACTCTAAACAAAATAAGCTTTTTTATTTAGATACATGCCCTGATAAATTTAAATAAACCAGTGAAAATTTAACGTATTCGTAGTTTTGTTTATTGCCCGATGCAACTTAAGCAGATATTTTTAGTTATAAGTTCAGAAATTAAAAAGAACCTGTAATACAGTTTGTTCAGAAATGTATAAAAAATCCATATCATGTAAGATGCATTTAATGAAAAATACTGCATTGCATAAATAAATTTATACAGATTATTCCCTTTTTAAGGCAATTATAGTAAAATGTCGAAAAGGAAATAATATTTATCTGAAGAATTGCATAAGAAATGAGGAAGAAATAAAATGCATGACAGCCATTAAAGTAAATAAAGGATTCAAAACGAAAAATGGTAAAGCAAAAAGAAAAAACGCACGTACTTAATTCTGCGTTTCTACCCTTTTCTGTCTTGGCGCGAGTAGTTAACCATCTGTGTAACGGAGTCAGTTTCGGTGTTGAATGAGAACTTCACCCTAAACCATGCCGAATTCACTGACTCTGAAGCCCCAATGATATATTCAATGTGATCGCAATATGAATATGAACGCCACTCTCAGGCTGACAGATATCGATAACATATCGAGTACTTTCATCCTAAAAGCCTTAACAATATGCTCGATATGAAGCTAAATTTCTAGCGATAGTTGCCAAATATTAAACTCCTAGTTTTCCAAACAGAAATTTATGTTTGATTTCTAGCGGTTATAATATATTCCTTTTCTTTCT
>BGPR01034409.1:0-16043 GCA_013235015.1 Araneus ventricosus
CACGTACTTTGTTCAGTTACGTATTGCTTTGACCATTTAATACAGTAAACTTCGATTAACCGTCTGTTTCTGTTATCCGTCACCATAAAAAATCTAATCCTATACTAATCTAATTACTAATATTATACTGAAGCTTATAGTGATCATTTGCCAAATTAAATACAATGTGTATGTATGGTTAATTTTATTAAGGATTTTATTTTCATTTTCACCCCAAGCCGTCAGTGAAATCACGTTCCTGTACATAATAATATGTATTAAGAGATTTCTGTTATCCGTCTATTCGGTTATTCGTCACAGCCCTGGTCTGGACGGTGATGGTTAATCGGAGTTTTACTGTAATTAAATAAGGCTAAAGGTTCGCAAATGTTATTCCCAACTCGAATACATCCCTTGATTTCTCATCCTATCTGACGTCAAGAAAAAGCTTCCATTAAAGACAATAACATTTCAGATTGCACCACATTTTTTCCTCGGACAGTTCTGGAAAGAACTTCATCTTTTGACCTTCATATAACAACTCGGATCTGATAGGTTAAGAGACACTGAAAATATCAGCAAATATAAGTGAACTCATATTTGTGTCTACCATCAACGGTTGATTTCTCAAATTGCATTGTAACCTTCTTTTTATGAATTCATACTCATTTTTATATACAAAGTGCACATCTTTTTAAAGCATGAATATACTTTCTATTGTTTAACATAACATACTATAAATAGTCTGTAGACGTCACTTGGAGCAGCAAAGACAAAACTAATTCTTCCGTAATTCAAATAAACTGTGCTCCTTCTGTAACTAGCAGTGCTCACATCTTCAAAATCTCAATGATTTGATTTAACTTCTAAGACTTATTATTTTTAACCCTCTCACCTCGACCGAGGCGGTCCCAGGCGGTCTAAAATTTTCCTCTTAACAGCGACGAGGGCCGGTCTCAAGCGGTTGACTTATTTTGAGGGGAGGTGAGGTTCTGAGATCACTTAGGAGATAAGCACGGTAGGATGTCCAATTATCCTTGCCAACCACAGCCTATTTCTGCGCCTTAAGGGAAGGTTATAGCAGGTGGTGGGGTTTGGGGTGAATTACCACCCAGGTTGGGAGAGTCCAATTCTTGACGCTTCCTCCCAGGAACTACCGGCTTTAAAAGGGCTAGAAGAAAAAAGTCGCCTTGGGATTAAAGAGTGAAATTCATTTTGAGTGCAGGATTGTAAACTGCAAAAGAAAACAACTATTTCATGTAATCGGAACAGAATGCCAAGTGGGAAACTGGCGAGATGTATTAACTTGATTAAAATATGCATTCCAATGGAAAAATAATTAAATCAAAATAAATATCTGAATAATTAATTGACCCGTACAAAAACCTGCAATAATTACTTAATTCAAATGCTATGCATTTCGATTTGAAACAAATAGGGACAGTTTTATATTAAATTCTATATATTATACACTCTGTGAAAGATGTTAAATGTTGGAGCCTACATCACATATGGGAACGAAATAAATTATTTTCTCTTGGTGATTATTAATAACCGGCCAACTATTATCAATTAATCGACAAACAGTGGAGCTCCTTTACTTAATCATTGGTCATCCAGAGTAATAGGCGAAACGTGGACAGAGTCAATTAGTACAAACTCGAATGGACATGATACTAACCAACGCGTTCGTAGTATGAGATAAATAGATTTTTAGTGAACTATGAAACTGGAATCGATTCATGAGTCTTTGAAACTCTCTAACAAGCATGCATTAACTTGATACTATCATCTTAAATCACATGGTCCATTTGTTAAAAGGCATTGTTTGAATTACCACAGATGTTCTATGAGGATTTATGATCTAGTTATCTATCAGTATTGTAATGTTGTGGCCTGTTTGACCGGCGTTTGATCAAGGATCAGCAGACTTAAAGAAGCCACAAATTTTCAGCATCATAATTTTAATTACAAGTTTTGATTAATTTCCTAGATTACATTACATGTACATTTTGTTAAATACATAATTTAAGATCATAGATAAACCAAATCCCTTATATCAATCTCGAGAGTCGTTGAGATATAGTCTAAAGTCACTTTTAGAAAAGCAATGCGTAACTTGACTACGTCGAAGTTACCAACGATGAGAATACTCTAAGATTACAGTTCTAGCATGAGCGTTCGGTGAACTATGAGAGTTCAGCAATCCACACATAACTCAGGGTGAGTTATGAGAAATACCGAGGGTCGGTATGAAATATCGAGGCTAAACAAACGCTTGATAAAATGTAACCAAACAACACCTTTCCATGCTTTCGGTTACACACGGGGTCAAAACACGCCCAAGTTCCAATTTAGGGAACTCGGATTCACAAACCAAAACGACGGAGGTAGCACTCCGCCCTTTTTCTTTAGTGTTTCTCTTCTTTCCTCTTTCTTACCTTCATAGTAAAGGGGAGTGGTTGTTGTCTTGCCTCCTGGTGATTCTTCCTCAAGCTCGACAAATCACCCAACTGCAGTCATGTGCCTTCCTTCAAGGTGTTGATTGGTTGTGATTAATCTTAAACGGAGGTCTTTGTCGGCTTAAACGCGGGTGGTCTTGCCACTGAAGGCTAAAGGAACCGCTCTCCACTGGACCCTTGTAGGCTTGCGTAAGGTGGTTAAATTTATGACCCACTTACGTACATGTTGTGTCGCTCCCTGGGACTCCTTTCATCCTCCGGCTTGCGTCGTGGTCTGGACGACCCGTCGTGGGAAAGGGGAGGCATCACATTATGCAGGGTGGATATAAAGGAGTCAAATAGTTATCAGCGGTATTGTTTCAGGCATTTTCACTTCATGCAAATACGTTTCAGTTCATGCAGGAGCTGTTAACAGAATCAGTTTGAAATATAAATTTTAATTGCATGAAATGTGACTCTAAAAGTTTCAACAGCTTATAAGAACTAACCACATTCACATTCCTAGTACTCAGTATAATATATCGGCCGCAAATCCAATTCAATACTTTGGAATCCATTTAAACTGTGCTAAGTTATGCCTTTACGGTAACCAGTGTTTCACGAAAGGGAAGACCATGGAAATCTCCCAACCGCATCAACATACGCGTCTTTTTTGAGGAATCACTGCGATTAATCTAATCAGAAAATCAATTTTTCTTCTTGATACCGCTTTCAAGATAAAAAAAGAAATGAATAAAGTGAATTTTTCCCCCTTTGATAAAACTGCGTGAAGTTCCCGAAAAAAGGCAAAGGATGAAGAGGTTGAAATTCTTACTGATATACATTTATTCAGTCTGCAGTGAATGTTGTTATTTTTTTCTTCTGGGACATTTTCTTTGTGGTAACAAAATCGATCCAGAAACAGTCCATGAACCATAACAAAAAGTTTCGCGACAGTTTGCCATTTTGTAGATGCATTTGAAAGAAGAGAGATATTGTCAAGTTGGATAGGAAAAAGGCATTGCCCGTATCTAACTAAATTTCTTTTAAATTGCACTTCTCATTCACTTGCTGGGATAGACCAGATTAAATTTGAAAGAAGATGAAATTTTATCTTAGGTGAGATCTTTCACAGTTTTGAAGGATAAGTAAGAATATATGTTGAAGTTGAGAAATTATTTCAGCTGGAATCATTATCAGAAATTTTAAAGCTTTCAGAATAGATATTCTGTTTGCAGCATAAACTAAAGCAGGAGTTGCATTTTTGAATTTACTAACTAAATTTGAAAAGCTATAATTTCCCTACTTAATCTTTTAAGAAAATTAAAATATCCCGATTTCATTGCAAGGAAAGCACTACAATAAAAATTTAAATTCCTTTAATTTTTTCTCTTAAAATGTCCTATGTAATCTAAATGTAAATGTATTCATGTTATTAAAACCCCAAAATATTTATTTGGGGTTTTAATAACAGGAATTCATCGTAACAGGAATATCTAAATGCAAATGAATTCCTGATATTAAAATCCCCAAATAATTATTTGGGGGTTTTAATAACAGGAATTTATCATTATTTTGTAATAACAAACAGAATGAACAATAAGCATGTTGTTGTAATAAAATGGAATTAAATATCCTGATTTCATTGCAAGGAAAGCACTACAGTAAAAATTGAAATTCCCTTTATTTCTTTTCTCTTAAAATATTCTATGTAATCTAAATGTAAATGCATTCCTGTTATTAAAACCCCAAAATATTTGTTTGGAGTTTTAATAATAGGAATTCATCATGATTTTGTAATAGCAAACAGACTGAACAACAAGAATGTTGTTCAGTCTGTTCTACTTACGCTGAACAACAAGCATTACTTTCTCGGTTAACGAAAACTGAGACCTTTAATATTCACAACTGTTTGTTTCAAGTCTGCATTTATTTTTGCACCTGTCTTTGGAAGCCGATGGTTGTGTGTGTAACGAGTATTTGTTTGGCGTGCTTAATCCTGCCGATTTGATAATAGAATGCAGATATTTTAAGAAGCTGAAAATAACAAAAAAAAATAAATTTTTATTCTTCACAATAAAAAATTACGTTTCGTCAAAAAAAGCAATATTTTTCATGGAAATTATTACAAAAGAGATACAGACGTCAATTATGCTGTTAGTAGCAAAAGTCGCAGTGAATAATTTGTTCACGGGCAAGACAAGCAAACAATGAGTTCATGTCAGAAAAAATATAGCCTCGGTGAACTTAAAAGATGTGACTCAAAATGCTGAGAAAATTATATCTAGGTCTCTAGGCAAGACGAGCAAAAATTGAGTTGAGTATCAGAAAAAATATAGCCACAGTGCGCTTAAAAAATGTGACACAAAATGCTGAGAAAAATATAACTAGATCACTGGGTAAGACAAAAAAACAATGAGTTCCATGTCAAAAAAATACAGCCTTGGTGTGCTTAAAAAATGTGACGGAATATTCTAAGAAATTTATAACTATAACGTTGAGCAAAATAAACAATGAGTTCAGTATCAGAAAAAATATAGTCTCGGTGAACTTAAAAAATGTGAGTCAAAATGATGAGAAAAATATATCTAGGTGACTGGGCAAGACAAACAAACAATGAGTTCAGTATCAGGAAAATATAGTATACGGTGAGTCTAAAAAATGTAACTCAAAATGCTGAGAAAAACATAACTAGGTCGCTGGGCAACAGAAACAAATAATGAGTTCAGTATCAGAAAAAATGTAGCCTCGGTGAGCTTGAAATTGTGACTCAAAATGCTGAGAAAAATATAATTAGGTCGCTGGTTAAGACAAACAATGAGTTCAGTGTCAGAAAAAATATAGCCTCGTTGAGTTTATAAAATGTTACAAAAAATACTGAGAAAAACGTGACTATATAATTAGATTAGTTAGAACAATTAATTCCTGTGATCTTGTAATAGTATAAGACGGTATTAAGAAGTTTTTATAGACATGTTATTTTTATGGACGTGAAGTTTACTGAACAGTTCTATGGACAATTCTTAATATTAAACATTTCACTTAAAAAATTCGTTTTTACGATTTTTAACTCTTGCATTAGAATTTTTTAACCGATTTTATGATAGTTTTAATCGAAAAAAATTAAAAAGAATAATTTCAAATAAAATTAAATTGCATATAACCGCAAAATTGTATGACTTTTCTTCTTTTGCTATAAGTGTTGGGTAATTCATTGCAAAGAATACAAGAAACGTTTTTAAAAAAATGAATACGTAACTTTACTTTGAATTGGAATTATTTAATTAAATAAATTAATAAATTTCCTCTTTTAAGTCCAAAATGTAGGAAATAAATAATTCGTTTGATTAATTATATTATTCAAAATTTATTGAAATCAAAAATACTAATGACGCAAATATAAAACGCCGTCCAACGCCAGGTTTAAACGAGGATTTTGAAAAAAATTAAACGTGCATATCTTTTTGAGACACAAAAATATCTCAGCTTGAATATTAATCAAATTTTAAAATCTTTGCTGTTCTATAAAAGTAGATACTTAAAATAAAGTTGCTGCAAAAATGGAATTTGCATTTCTTCATTTCGTACAGTCAACAGTACAATATATTCATGAAACAATACTTTTCTTCACTTTGTTCGACTTCCATAGTTGTAAGCAAAAAAAAAATTAAACTGCAAATGAATAAACGAAGTACGGGTAATTTAGGGAATTCGGATAAAAAACCTTGATTCTTTTCATATGTTTTTGCTTCCAGGATAAAAACTTCTTTATTCAAAATGGATTCTCGCAAAGATTCGAGTCTAACTTCGCAATGCAGGATGTTTCTGCATGGATATCGAATACAATCGATACTATCTGCATTATGTTTACGAAATTCAATACCTTGCAGTTGCATTCATCAAGAGTGCTATGTAAGGAACATTCCATATTCTTTTTTCGCATAAAGCTGAAAAATGTCTTTTCTCAAACACAAACTTTCCACTGCTCGGAGCACTAAAACTTTAGTGAGTGAAATATGATAACTGACATAGTGGGTGGAAAATGGATCTTTATTTTTAACTGGATGTCACTATTGACGTTTTGTATGATCTAGTTTATTCAAATGATTTCTAAGTTCATTAATTTAAGAGAATAGGTTAATAATTTGACACCCATATCTAAATGATTTTATACCCAGTCTTCTTTTAAAGTTCTCGCTTATAACCGAATCAGATTCGATAATCCAAATCTTTAATTGGTCTGCAAAAAATCATTTGAGTGCCAATTCCAGAGATTTATAAAGAAATGAATTGAAAACAGTGATTAATTTAAAAAAGCCGAAATTTATGAAATCGCATAAAAATTTTCAGGTTTCTTCGTTAGTTTTATATAAACATGTTTTGGATAGCTTGTAAGGTGGATATTGAAAATGAATAAATGGATGGAATTATCACATAGTAATCTATTTCATACGCGGTCAAGCAGCGACCCATGGGGTTAAGCCATGACATGAAAATTGTCCTGTTTTTTTCGTTAGTTCATTATTGACACGTTTTGTATGTCTCAGAAGGCGGATTTTGGAAATTAATGAATGGATAGAATTACCACATAATAATCAATTAATAATCCACAGAATTAATAATTACCACTTAATAAACCGGTAGTCCCTATTGGGTATTGCCTTAACCGAATAGGTCAACCAATGACCTATTGAGTTAAGGCATGACATGGCTGACAAACAAGAGTCATAAAAGGAAGATTATGGATTTTGGGCTCCATTGGGCTATTACCCACCAATACTCAAAACTGGTAAACAAATGTGGGCTTCAGCAATGAATTGTTTTCTGCTGTAGGACTTCAAACAATGCACACAGTGGGCCAGTTTTCCTTGGAATTTCTATACAATTTAAAAATTGTATATGAAAAACAATTTTAAGACAACAATTAAACTGCACATAGAATTATCAATTGTTCGATTGTAGGAAAGCATGTAACGTCTTCATCATCTGCAGAGTGTTTTCCTCCAAGATGTTGTTTTAGTGGACCAAACAGATGAAAATTGCTTGGGGCTAATTCTGGTTGGTCAGTGCTACAAGATCCACCGTACATCCCAGACTTAGCCCAACTTTCTTCTGACGATGACGATGAGATGATGACGAGGTTCAACACGAAGTCCTACTGTGGGTGAGATAGCAACCCAAAGAATTTTATACATCTGGAATTGGGGAGCTGAGGAAAAGGTGGAATAAGTGCATCAACATTGGTGGAGATTAATTTAAAAAATAAAATTGTTTCCAAGTGATTATCATTTTAAATTATTTTTTCTTTTCTTTTGCGACTTACTTAATGACTTAGCTTCGTATTTGCTTCTTGGGCTGTAGGTGCTCGGTAAGAAAGGGTTTTTCAAAATCTCAATTACTTTTTCAATTAGAAATTTATCGAAATTTTAAAAAATTTCCACAACTTAGGAGCATATTACTGCCGAAAATTAATTTTCATACCACTTTAATCATCAAAAAATCAGCTTTTCAGAGATACAAATTTTATTTCTGTACAATTTTTTCCTCTAAATTCCGTAAATGTTTAAAAATATTTTTCAGTATATTTTACATCGATACTTTTCATTGTTTTGTTTACTGCATTTAAACGCATGCGTGTTGCAAGGATATTAAGTAGGGGAAAGTCGGGTAAGATGGCGACCGTAAGCTCTGCTGATTTTTCCTGGCCTCAATATTCGTTGCAGGAGGCTTATTGTTTCGGCAAAATCTTCTTGCAACTCTTTACTTTAAAATGATATTTTTAAAAAAAATTATTTTCGAATTTCAGACCCCAAAATTTCATTTTTGTAAAAAAAGTCATTTTCGTCATCTTATTTGATTGTGCGAGTAAGATGCGGAACGCTGTCGATTAAGATGAAGAACTGAGATAACAATTTAATTCAAGATCATATGCCATAAAAAAACCATTTAAAACCGTTGAGATCACAACTTGATTTTTTCAAATTAGACATAACAGAAAAGAAGGATAATCGGACTAAAGTAACAGGATAAAACAAATTAAATATTATAAATTGAAATTTTAGATTCAAACCTTAAGAAATGAAATCAAGTACAAAAATCGCCATGGACTTGGAATGTGTCCCTGCCAATGCAGATGGAATAGGGTCAGAGTTTGCACTCAAAACAACTCAACACGTGAGCAAAGAAACACCCAATTCTGTGTTTCTTTGCTCACGGCAAATGACGCAAACTTCATTATCGAAATCCTCTCTGTCCAGAATGTCATCAGCGTCAACGTAAGGGAAATTCAAATGAAGGAGTTGAATCTTCAAATTCAGATCATTAGAAGTAGAGGTGTCGCTTAACTACTTTCTTCTTTTTTGTAGAATTTTTAGCAAGTTTAGTCTTATTAACTTTAGCCTTCTTCAACCGTCACAATTTTGGTTTATCTTCTTTTCCTCTTTCTCCTTTTTTAATAAGATGCTCATTTTTCACTGGAGTGCCAGTGAGTTGTATGAAGGGAAAGTGACAGTCAGGTAGCACGACGAGCTCATGAATTAGCGTGAAGGAGTTTTTCATCTTACCCTCCACCCAATTCGTCATCTTATTTGACTTCACTTTTTTATTTCAAAAACACATTGAGGGATATCAGTTCATCAGAAAAAATTAAACTAATAGATCATTGAACACGTTCTGATTAGCTCTTTACGAATATCACATATATAAATAAAAAATATTTACTCCGTGAACGCTATCCCTTACAAACAGGAACAACTCGAAAACACAGTACCGCGTACTGTGAATCACACTATTAACGTGGTGGAATCTTTTGGTGTGACACGGGTAGCTGGTCGCTATAGGTCTCTGATGATGCAGAACCAGGGCAGTCATCTGGGGCAATTTTCGAGAAAAATCCAATTCGATATCATACACTCTTCGTCGTCTTACCCGACTTTCCCCTACATTTTTCGTGTGCTATCATCGTTGGTGTGTAATTAAGAGTAAATTTTTAAAAATAACATAGAAAGTAGATGTATCAAGCCTAATGCAATCATGCTACAGATAGTTCTGATCAGAGGTTCGAATTCCTTAAATATTCATTTTATTTATTTATTCTTCACAAGTACGCTTCTATAAGTAAGGGAAAGTATGGAGACCTGACCCTTAGGGAGACTTGACCATATGTGATTTTCTCAGCTTGTGAGATTATTGTTAATTTTTGTGTGCCATTTTTATTTGACCTTTGGTCATTTGGTCATTTTGAGAAGATTTTAATTCCAATCTTAAAAGCCATCATAGTGGTATATAGGTAAATATGTTTTGAAACCCAAAAGTAAATTTTCACCTTTTCATTTCTCAGTGGATAGGAAGTTTACTATTGAAGATGTGATAAATTAAAATATTTATGAGTTTTAAGCATAATTCTAGCTTTACTTTGATATATGGCATTATTCTTTATTTTAATTCTAAGTGGTATAATTTTTAAAATTATTTAGAAAAAGTCAAGTTAGGGATATAGGAACCCTAAAAAGTTAGGGAGACTTGACCTTATTAAAGCTATTGCAGCTTCGATGTCGCAGCGGACCGAAGCGCATTTTGTGGTTGGGATCAATTTTCTGCTGCGTGGAGTTTGTCGGCAATATGGCAACTCAAATACAGAGAATAATTTATTAAAATTTGTTTGTAATTATTTAGTGAATAAAATTTCTTTTTAGGATGATAATTTCAAATAATACAAATGATAATTTTAGTAAGAATTTTAAAAAGAATGAAATTTAATCAATCTATTTTTTTCTCGCCTGAGAGAAAGTTTTATTTATTTATTTGAATAAAAATCTATTTGTAATCGTTTGGTTTTATTTAACGTTTCGCCATTTCTGTTGAGTTTGTTTTTCTTTCTTGATATGAATTTTCTCCAAAAATATATTTTTATTCTTTTGCTTTTATTTTTCTTTAAGTATTCGAAGAACCGAGTAGGTCTATTAAACTTCTCAATTTCTTGTTTTATACAAAATGTTTTAGATTTGTTTTTGCGTTTTGATGCTATTCTGTTTTTTTTTTTAATTTTTCAAAACCGGCAATTCTTTAACGCGCTAACGACGCTGCTGGGTTTCCAGTTCCATTGCCATAATTTTTATCATTTTGAAATCATTATTTTAATTCTTTATTAAATCTTGAACTAATTTAATTTAATAATTAGATTTCATTTAATGACTAGACTAATTTAATTTATTAACTATATTTTATTAATAACAACTGCGTTTTATAGATTCCATATTATTTTTTTACTAGTTTCATTAATATTTTTCGATAATATTCGATAGATTCAGTAGTATTATTTCGGAGCAAATTAATAAGCTGGGAATCGACATAATTTTTTTAATTCCTTCTCATCCCCCTCTTCAAAAACAGGAAAAAATTCGTTTTCATTTGGATACTCTTCCTTTTCAAACAAAGATCTACTCAAATTCTGTCGTACAAACCCTTTTCAACGAATATAAAAATTTATACTGGAAATACAAAATTATAATCGCAACAGATGCTTCAAAGTCTAACGAAAATTGCTCTATAGCGTCCAAAAAGTTTACAACTGGAGTGACTAAGGCTGGTTCCGTTTCCAATTATAATAGCATTTTCACTAGTGAAGCCCTTGCAATACTTATCGCTATCAATAATCTCATCAACGATAATCAGCATTATGTTTTACTAAGTGATAGCCTCTCAGTATTAAAAGCACTACAATGATCGAATATTCATTCCAAAAGTGTAATGAAATTCCTCGGCCATGAAATTTACAAAACTATTGGAAGCATTCAATCCATCGAGTTTGTTTGGACCCCTGGACATGCAGGCATTACTAAAAACGAATATGTGGACTCCTTGGCCCGTAAAGCACCAAGCTCCCTGATCTCTCAATGGATATCACATGAAGATTTATTACTTTCTATGAAAAATTATATTCAAGAAGAAGCCAAAAATGAATGGAAATATTCAAAATACTACCACGAATTTTATTTTTTAAACGAAAACCGATCTCAACTCCAAATTTTTCCTTCCAGTCGCAAGAATGATGTCCTTATTTCTCGATTCCGTACTAAAACGTATCCAACCAGTGCTAAACTTTTCAGATTCCGACTTGCATCTACATCATTTTGCACTTTATGCAAAGTTGAAGAAACCCTGGAACACTTGCTTTTTCAGTGTCAACGTTTTGAACTTCAAAGAAACTTTTTTCGTGCGGGGATGGGCTGTCTCCCACTTTCTTTCTCATGGATTTTCTCTTTTCATTCCAAAAAGCAGGTTTTCGCCATTCTGAAATTTTTGCACCATATTCATGATAACCTTTAATTCATGGTTTTTTTTACCTTCATTGTCTTTTTCTTAGTTTCGCGATCTCAGAATTTGATCTTTGGATAATTTGAGATAAAGCAGCCAAGGAGCGAGCATACGTCTCAAACAGCTTCATCATCATCATCATCAGCAGTATTAACCTAAAATCTGAATTTCTCTTATATATAAATTATCAAAAGAATTTAAATACTCTTTACATGTAGGGTCCATTATCCCTAGCTTAGGGTCCATTATCCCTAGCTTAGGGTCAAGTATCCCTAAGGTTAGGGAACTTGACCTTTGTCGATTTTATGAAATATGTAACCGCACTGTTTTCCGAGCTCGCCACCTAGCGGCCGTTGGAGGAGACCGCAGTTCACGATCTGGAGTCGACGAGTAAACATGGTGTTCTCCCCCGAGTTATTGTTTATTTTTATGTAATGAAGTGTTTTGTTCTTAATGTTTGTCCCTGTATGTTGTGTCCTTTTGTGTTTAATTAAAAGTATTGAAACGAACCAAGACCCCTTTCCTTGATGGCTACTGTTATCCCTAACAGAAATAAGATTATGGCGTACCAAAAAGGCTACAATTGGCGCCCAGCTCGTGGCCAAATGATTTATCCAGTTGAGAACACCAATGTTTAGACTCCGAAGCAAAGCAGGGGCTCGTTTTCTTTTTCAGGATATTTCAGAAGTTATTTCCACCCTGGAAATAATTTTTTTATAGCAATCTTCACCCGAAGAATAAGCAAAGTGCCAGTTAAGTTGTTTTTTATTTTACTAAGAATATCCAATTCTAGTATAATGCTGTCAATCCTGAATAATAATAAATTGTAAATGAAGGTCAAAGAATCATTGCAAATATTTGATTCATAAGTATTTAATCTTATACTGTCATCTTGAGGAGTAACAGAAGTGTATATTGTGTTTTATTATCATCTGATAATTTTAAAGAAGACAAAATTTATATTCATTTCAGTGTGTATTTGAAATAATAATTTGAGGAATATAAATATATTTTTCAGTGTTATTGTTGCTTGAAGAACGTAAGTTATAATTATTTATTGTTAATAAATTTGAATGTTATACGTTAATAATAATGATATTATTACAAAAGAAAGTAAAATACTTTCACGATTGAGATTTTGAAATGCTTAATCATTTTTGTGTATACTATGTGTGCAAACCGAAAGCACTTGATTCTAGGAAAATGAAATAGTATTCTCAGTAGATATTCTGAACGGAAGTAGCAGGTGTTCGTTATTTCTGTTTTTATGCTTATTTTTTTTTCTCTCCGGAACATGAATCTTTGTTTTTATTAAGAATAAAACTGAATAATAAATCATACTGTTTGAAATTTGTTGCACGTGTTAATCCTAGTTCAAAAGTGTTAAAATGGTTCGGAACTAGTTAAAAAAAAATAACTGCTACATTTTCATATTCGTAGTTATGAATTTTTATTTTGAAATAATTTTTTTGCTCATTTAATTGCTTTAAAGTTCGATGTTTTTAAATATTTTTTTTCAGATGAAATTGTGCTTTAAATATGTATAAAAACAAAGATCTCATTTTGTTGTGTGTATCGAATGCTATATATTTTCATTAATTAAAGCAATTAATTTTGGTGTTTTATATTTGTATCCAGTTCTTGATTATTATGCTTGAAAATGCAGTGATTAAAAGTGACATAAATATTAGATTTAATTTAATTGTGTTATGCTTGTTAACAGTGGATTGTCTAGTGGTAATTGGTTAATGGTAAATTAATTATTATCTCCAATTTAATTGTTCGGATGACTGCGAATTTATAATTGATAACTATCCATGTTTGCTTCATTTTTTTAAAAGTAACTTAAGAACCTATTCTCTGTGTGTTTAAGTATTGAATTTAATTGTTAGAAAAATACTGTTAGTTTGTGCAAATTTTGTAGAATTAAGATTTCATTGATTGTATGTATAATGTGTTCATCATCTACTTCTCTCGGAAACAAAAGTGTGTTTGTGTGCGTTACAATGAAATTTTACATTTGAAGTGGGTGATATCAATTATTGAAGTGCTATAATGAATCAGTCGATTCAAGTGCAAATATTTTCGCATGTGATTGTGCGTACTACAGTGAATCAGTCGATTCAAATGCAAATATTTTCGCATGTGATTGTGCGTACTACAGTGAATCAGTCGATTCAAGTGCAATAAAATTTATTGAAGTGCTACAGTGAATCAATCGATTCAAATGCAAATAAATTTTTGCATGTGATTGTGCGTACTACAGTGAATCAGTCGATTCAAGTGCAATAAAAATTGTTGAAGCGTTACAGTGAATCGGTCGATTCAAGTGCTAATAAAATTGTGTGTGTGAATCAGTCGATTCCGCCAAAAGTTCAAGCATGGCTTTCCTTGGTAAAGCCCGTAAAGAAGATCTGATCATTCTCGCCAGAGAATTAGGAGAAGAGGTCACCCCGGACCTCAAGATAATAGATCTCAGGAATTTGATCGTTGCAAGCACAAATTATGAGATGGAGTTTGTTAAAGAACTGCTGAACACAGTTATATCACAACGAACCGAAGAGGCTGAACAAAGAAAACTTGAGCTCGAAATTGAAGAGAGAAGGAAAAGAGAAGAAAGGGAATTCGAACTGGAAAAGCTGAAACTTCAAAATGAATCTTTCAATTCAGCTGGAAATGGGTCTTCCCGTCCAAAAATAATTTCCTGTCTATGATTCCTAAATTTGATCAAGTCAACAATGATATAAGCTTATATTTAATCCTATTTGAGCGCCAAGCTCAAGCCGCAGATGTTCCGAAGGAATTTTGGGCTTCACACTTGCTCAGTCTGCTACCCTATGAAATAGCACAGCTTGTTGCCAGAGAAGACGTAGGGATTTCACGGGATTTTGAAAAGGTGAAGAGCCTGCTTCTGAAAAGATATAAGCTTACGGCTGAGAAATTCAGGCAGCTGTTTTCCAAACACTGCAAGTCCCCTACAGCTACCTGGAAAGACTTCGCATACGAAGTCAGGAACTATTTTCATGGATGGATCAGTGGTTTAGATATTTCCACTTTTGACCAGCTAAAGGAACTGATAATCGTTGATCAAATCAAGCGTAGAGTTCCCCCTGAAGTGCGTGAGCACTATATCGACGAATGGAGCCAACTCAACAATGTTGAAAAACTAACTAGCAAGTTAGACGACTATGATGCAGTTCGAACCAAGAGAGATTTCCATACCTCGACACCCCGAAAAGGAGCTGAAAACAGAGCATACCCTACTCTTAAGCAGAAGAGGTATCCAGAACAGAGTCCGAAATTCTTGGAGAATCCTAAACCTGAGAAAAAAGAAAATCGATCAACCTTAACATGTTATGGCTGTGGAAAGCCAGGATACATAAAAGCCAAGTGTCCTTCATGTACACCCAGAGAGAAGAGCAGTTCCAATAGTATAACCCTTTATACTTGTCATGCTTCTGTTTCACCAACAGCTCTACTAGATATCCGCATAGGTGATATCCATGGAAGAGTATGTGCTGACACTGGTGCCACTCGCTCCATTGCTGGTGAGTTAATGTTCAACTCGCTCCGAGAACGAGGAATTGATTTCCAGAAGATGGAAGTTACGATGGTTTTGGCAGATGGCAGCCAAACTAACATGGAAGCTTACACCGCCCCGGTGTCCATTGACATTGAAGGAAGAACGGTGCCCATTGAGATGTTGGCTCTACCAAAAGCCAAAGGCAACCGAACACTCTTAGGCACTGACTTTTTGGAAAAGTCTGGTATTGTTCTAGACCTCAAGAACAAAAGTTGGTATTTTTGTGACAAGCCTCATCACAAGATATGTTTCAAGGAAGACCTTGATGTAAATTCGCTACAGGCTGCTGGAAGCATTATAGCCAACAGTTGCCAGCTTCGTGAAGATGAAGGTACAACTCTGACCCCAGAGCAAAGAGAGAAGATGAGCTGCCTGCTCGAAAAATTTGACAGTATTTTCAAGCCAGGGGGAGACCCTACCCCTTATGCGGAACACCACATTAATACTGGAAACAGTCCCCCAGTTTCAGGACCTCCTTATAGAATGAACCCTGCAAAAAGAGAATTGCTGAAAAAAGAATTAGACTCTCTCTTGGCTGATGGTATAATTGAAGAATGTGAATCTCCATATGCCAGTCCTGTTGTATTAGTGCCTAAATCTAACGGTAGCATGAGACTTTGCGTCGATTTTCGCAAACTTAACGCCACTACTATTGCGGACACGTACCCGTTACCTCGTATGGACGATTTGCTCACAGAAGCTAAGTCGACAGCCTATATGTCAAC
>BGPR01034410.1:0-16494 GCA_013235015.1 Araneus ventricosus
TCACGTATTTTCTTATTCTTTCCTTTTTCATAACTGTAAATTAAATTATTCTCCTTCTCAACATTTAATATAAAATATTTTTCTTACAAATATATTTGAGAGTTTCTCTTGGCAATAATCTTAAGGTTAAATATAATAGGTACAATCCTGAACAATTTAACCTATCCTTTGATCCACCAATAAACATTTACCCTGAATTTGTAATAATGCATGAAAGAGATATCTTCACTAATAACGACCATGTAAGTAAGTAAAGATACCTCATACGTATTTCTGCTCTTTCCTTATGCCTAAGTGTACTTTTCTTTTAACTTGTGTTCTACGGAGTGCATAGCCAGGTTTTCACCTTATCCCGCTAACATGTAGGATTGAGAAACACCCTTGATGATGACCACACAAAAAGGCAGCCCATTTATTGCATGCGAAAACATCCACCCGCTATCAGGGGTCCACTGGGAAAGTTGTTAATGGCTCAGCCTTAGGGTTCTTTTACAAAAGGAACCGACAGTAAATGCAATGGGCAAGTGGCACTCTAGGGATATTGTCTATTCCGCGGAATAGTCAGAAAGCAGGGAGGGGAGCATAGCAGGAAAAAGTAGGGCCGGAAAACCGGGAGTCTCTTGGGAATAGCTGATAATTAAGGCAGGAAGTTTCAACTTCTGATCTCTATCAGTATTGTTGTATACCTGTATAGACTGGCATTGTTACATTTTATTATCCCCTTTTGTTGGGAAGGAGAAATTCGAGCTGTAAGAATTGAACAAAAGCAATTAGGGTGTTTTAATAATAACTGGAGTCGAAATGCGCAATTAAAAATTCCGCTGCGTTCTAATTAAAATAACTTGCGTATTGTTTTGAATAGCATAAGCCAGATAAATGAAGCAATAAAAGAAATTGAAACAGGTATCGCGAAGTGAAAAAATATTCAAATTAAGAATTAAATTTAAATTTTTACCTTTGTGCGGATTTAATTCTGTCACAGGTTTACTTTATTTAAATATACATAATACTGGTTTTTGAAAGGTGTACGTGTCCGACTACCACAAAACTAACGGTTATTTCCGATGAATGTTTATAGTTCTTAAAATTAATTTTATGAAAAATATTTTTTTCGCGATACAAAGGGATGATTCAATTTTTTTAAACAGTAAAAAGTTATTGCCTTTTCTTCCTGTGAAGAAAATATTTAAAGAAATCTAAAAAATAATTTCATTTCTGAAAAGTATTTTATGCTTTAGTAATTGTTTCATTTGTTTCATGGATTTCGAAAACTGATTATTTAGATCTAAAATATATGTTTCGAAGAACTGTATACAGTATTGAAAAAATATACTTTAGACGTTAAACAAGCTAATCAAAGCTATTTTTTCTAATAATACAGCAATGCGCATCTACTTTGTGAATGCCGAGTTCTAAGAACACAAAAGAAAAATATAAAGGCTTGATTGTATATGTAAAAGAAGAAACACAATTTTTGGTGGCCAATCTCCCCTCCTTTTCTTCCCCACCCGACTACTCACGTATAAACTCGAAGTAGAAACGTGTTACGTTATCAATTCATTTCCTGCTCACAAAGTGTATATCAAACGCTAAGTATCTCTTTTAATTTCGAATACTAGCTGATACCGAGCAGAAAATATGCATATGCATGCATGCGTACGAATGCATGGTATGCGTATAACGATACGCATACCATGCATTGATACGCATACCATGCATTTCGCCCATATTGGTGCATTCTGGCTCCTGACGCTTCAGCTAAACAAAAGTACAACGAGTGTCAATTATCATCAAGAAAGAAGCTACGCCAAGCTGGCGATTCTGCGCTCCAAGAAAATTCGCCAAGTCTGAAAAGGCGCCAAATGGTGTACGTATAACGGAAAAGTATCCAATAAACAGTGTTCACAATAGTAGGTTCCACGATGTTCACCTCAATTTAGAATTAGCACGAATTTCCCTTCGGTGAAATAAATTACGTAGATGTTGATCTGAACGTTCTCTGGCTCAGCCAAACCCTGCTTCAATTCTAACGGGTCTCTTTTGAATAATTGCATCCAAAATTTTATTATATTGTAGGAAATATTGTGAACTCTACATTTTAATTTATTTATTTAAAGAAAAGCACACTGCAGAGAAAACTCCTTTTACAGAGTGCTATAATCAACAAACACACAAAGAACAAAAGCCACAACGAGTAAATAAAAAAATGCGCTAGAAAATAAAATGTTGAACACAGAGAATGCTTAAAGTCCTAAAAATTTTGCAAACGCATATATAATTAAAAACGAAAACACATAATCACAAAAAACATTAAAACGCACTATGATTCTAAAAGTCGTATTTTTTTTAAAAAATAAATTAAAAGACCATTTCCAAAAGGCAAGGGTTAAAGAGTCAAAACAGGCCAGCACCGAATCCTCTAAAAACACACCAGGAGTTTGAAAGTTTAAAGACGTAAATTCACACTAAACAAATTGCAACACGGCGCCAAAAATAGATTACAAAAATTAAAACCTATAAAAAACATTCAAAAATTATCAATTACGTAAGAACACGGAAAATCAAAACGCACAAAAATCTAAAAAGTTAAACACACAAAAGTTGTTTTAAACACACTTTTTTCCCGAGAAAACGTTGTTTTACACCAGAACAAATATACTTCCAGGCTATGTCTGTAAATGTATGCCTAACATTTAGGATTCTACTATTTTTGCTTTGTAAACAATCCGATCGTTACTATCGGCAAAAGAGACATTGCCCTTTTTTCTATGTCATATATGTTAGTGTTTTATATATATAGATAGACAACGCATTGTGGGAGAATCTGTGTCGAGACTTCGCAACACAGCGTAAAACAATGTGCAGTTAGGTTTGGTCTCATGATGCTATCCTTGTCACATGACTATGACTTTAAGTGCATTCAAAGATGAATATTTGACGATATCGATACCATCTTGCACGAGATATAGAAAAATAGCCACAAATTGATGACGCTAATCATTGAGCAGATTATGTCATTAAAGTGAAATTAATACTCTTATCTTATTTAAAATACGATTTCAACAAGTTTTTTTTCTTTGAAAAAAGGAATTGTTTCAAACCGTGAGAGCCCAAATCTTAATCTTAGAGAAATTATATCCCAGCTTTTGAAAATCTATAGTTGGTAAACTAGTACGTGATTTCATTTATTAAGTGAAATATAAATATTAGACAAGAATTTAGAATCTTGATTTCAACTAAATGATGTCCTGATAAATTAATATACGAGTCGAGTTTTAAATCAACTCAACTCGGAAACATATTTGAGGGCCTTGCATTATATTCACAAGCCTTTGACAAAGCAACATATTCACAAGTCTTGGAAGCTAAACATCTGATGAGTGCTGCTGTCTAGTATATGGCAGCTAAAACTCTTTTGATCCATTTCAGTTTTGAAAGAAAACTTGTTTTCCAATTTAGTGTGCTCATGTTATCGACAACTGTGGGTTGTACTCTCTGATTTTCAAAATCACGTATGACAATATGCATCAGGAACACTTAACCGTCTCATACCGAGCGAGGCGGTCCGGGGCTGTCTAGAAATTTCCCGTTAACAGCGACGAAGGCCGGTCTGAGGCGGATAGCTTCTTTTGAGGGGAGGTGAGGTTTTGAGATCGCTTAGGAGATAAGCGCGGCAGGGGTCGATTATCCTTGCTCATCACAGCCTATTTCCGTCCGCTTTAAGGGAAGGTTACAGCAGGTGGTGTGGTGGTAGGTTAAATGACCACCCAGGTTGGGAGAGTTCAATTCATGTCGCATGCTCACAAAAAATCTTTATAGGGGCTAGAGGAAAAAGTTGCCTCGGGATTAAAGAGTTAATCAACAAAATTTGGCATCTGTGTTTTTAATCGATAATATTTCTAATTGCCGTGAGTCAAAAACAATATCACAACTGGGCTTAAAACATAAATAATGGCAATGGATCTAACTTTAGTTGTAGGAGATCGTTTAGTTTAAAAGCACCGGATTAGAAAACGATTGCCTTTTTTTCTACATGCATAGCTTATTTCAAAACCAGAATACGAGATTTTTTCATCTTTTTCAGCATGATATTTAATTTATTTTTCTTGAATATTCAACGTTGTATTTCTTAATTGGTCCATTTCTTTGAAGTGTTTCCTTACAAAAACGCGAAGTAATTCCGAAAAAAATATTCCTTTTTTTCTTAGTTAGGATAGGAGTTAACATCATGATTTTTTTTTTTTTGCACTGCATCTAAAGTGCTTTCTTATCAATAGCAATAAAAAAACCGCTGCTGAAGTAAATATTTTAATAGGCCTACAGAAAACCATTAAAGAAAACGAAGGCAGTTAAAGATAATATATTTACAAGCACCTTCTATTCATTTCTCAAAATCAACAGGGCCAGACGATTTTGTTCGTGTTTCCAGAAAATTCTGTTTAAATGACATGTGCAACAAATAAAAGAACAATCAAGCTCTGTTATTTTTAATCATTAGGCTTAGCGCAGGTAATGAAAGGATCCCCTCTTGAAAGGCAGCATATTATATTTATAACAACAGAAGCACGGGCCACACTCCAGTGGTTGCCATTACCCGTTGTGACGTCTACCTGTAATGGTGGCTTTCGAATACTCCTGAACAGTAATTAGAGAAGCTAACTTCACTTTGTTGAAATTATGGGTTGGTCTTACTGTCTTTGCGGGGACAGCTACAAAACAATAAAAGTATTTCTTGGGTGGAAGTAGCTTTGTCTGAAAAGCAGTACTTTTCTCATTTAATGGCGGGACCAGGTAAACTTTTCGTATTAAAGCTTCCCGAAATTTTGAGCATGGTTATAGAAGTACATATATAGGAACGAAAATATAATTTAAATCTTAATATAAATAAAAGTCATTGTGGGTATGTATGTATGCATGTGGTTATGTTCCACATCTCCTCCTAAACTACTGCAGAAATTTCATCCAAACTTTGCACACTTATTTTATAAGACAAGAGGAAGATTATTGTCAACTTTTCGAAGTCCTAAGTCAATTAAACAGTCGTTTAATTACAAATTAACCGAAACCGTTTTTCCGTATATACTTCGGAGCAAATTATCCCCCCCCCCAAATATTTTTATATCATCTTAAAGTTCAAAATTTTACATTTTTGATGATACCAATTCTATATCTGTGAAATGTTCCCTTCAACTTTTATTAATTTTTCAAAATTTAATAAATAAAATATTACAGCAGACAATTCTTAGATAATATTTCTTAAATAATGGTAATTTAATGGCACTTCGTTGCTAGGCAACGGTGAGACTTTGAACAAATCTATATATTTAAAATAATTTGGTAAAAAAACCCTTCGCCGAGTCCGCCAGCCTCAACTACTCGACCGATTTTGACAATTCTTTTTTCATTCCAAAGGTTAGGACATCTAGATATGTTATCAAGTGTCGCCTGTCCCCCCTCCCCACCATTTTCGAACGAAATCGAAAAAAACTCTTTCCCACTGTACATTCTCTATGGGGGAAAATCTTTGGACAGTTCGCCAGCAACAACCACCCGACGAATTTGCACTTTTTTTTAATTGAAAGTTTATGACGTCTAGATATGTCATCAAAAATAGCCTGCCCCCCATTTTTGAAGGAAATAAAAAAAAACATTTCTCCACCAAACATTCTCTATATGTTTTTTCGATTTCGTTCTAAAATGGTGAGGTGGGGGCAGACGACCTTCGATGACATATCTAGACGCCATAAGCTTTCATATGAAATAAAAAAAGTCGAAATCTGTCGGAAGTTGTTACTGGCGAACTATCCAAATGTTTTTTCCCATAAAAAATTCTTCACCGAGTCCGCCAGTTTCAACCAACCGGCCGATTTGTTTCATATGAAAGGTTATGACGTTTAGATATGTTATCAAGGGGGTTTCCTGCCCTCACCACCCCCATTTTCGAACGAAATCGAAAATAATGTTTCTCACTGTACATTCCAACATTTGGACAGTTCGCCAAAAACAACCACAAGACGGATTTCGACATTTTTTTTAATTGAAAGGTTATGACGTCTAGATGTGTCATCATGGATCGACTGCTCCCTCCATTTTGGAACGAAATAGAAAAAACACTTCACCCCATCATACACTCTCTATAAGTTTTTTAGATTTCGTTCAAAAATGGGAGTTAGTAGGGGCGGACGACCTTTTAGGACATATTTAGACGGCATAAGCTTCCATATGAAATAAAAATTGTCGAAACCCGTGGGGTGGTTATTGCTGGCGAACTGTCCAAAGGTTTTTCAACATAGAGAATGTATAGTAGGAAATATATATTTCGATTTCTTTCGAAAATGGGGAGTGCTGGGGGACAAGCGACCCTTGATGACATGTCTCGACGTCATAAGCTTTCATATAAAATAAAAATTGTCGAAGTTGGGGCTGGGGAATCTCTGAAGTTTTTACCATATTATTTTAAATATACAGATTAACAGTTCCATCACAATGGCATTTCAAAAATATTATTAAATACCTATTGTAGGTGATGGAAACTGTTTAGTTAGGGCGATTTCATTCTGTATTTATGGATATTAAGACTTTTATGCCGAAATTCGTGAACCATATAAACAAAACATTACAACTAGATGAGGTTTGTTGAAAGATTTTACAATTTTAAAGGAACCTGTTGTCTACAGAGAATATGAAATCTACTAAGTTTTTATGGTCTATTCAACTGATCTTCATGCTCAACTGAAAAAAGTAGTGGCTGAGAGCCTCGAAGCAATGGGGTGACAGGGGTGGTGCTGAGAAAAGTGGGTGCTGGCCGCGAACCCGCCATGAGAGCGGCTAGTTTCTTTTTATTTTGTAAATATTTTGAAAAGAAGTGAAAGATTACTGTCATCTTTAAAAGGCCCAAAAGTCAATTAATTTTTTAGTTAAATATTAATCAAGATTTTGCGGGTTTTTCTGATATATTTCGAAAGTGTTTTGTTACAATAAGTATTTTTATACTATATTAAAGTTTCAAAATATCTTTTCAATGTCACAAACGCAAATTAATTTAATTTGCGTTCAAAATTGTTGCTCTCATCTCAATATTTTAAAAAAAATCAATTATGTATAAAATTCACAGTTTGTGGCAATGTTTTTTTTATTGTTAAATAATAAGAATACGTATGAAGAGCTGTTGCTAGAACATATAAACAAAATTCTGGAAGAATACTAAATAAAAGTTTAAAAGCAGATGATTCATAATTTATATCGGGAACAACTATTGATCTGGTTTATATTGACGCTTTTTAATAATGAAAATTGACCCCATTCTTTAAATTCCTTCGCATACTTCACTATTTATGAACGAAATTTGAAGTATAAACGTTTCAGACGATAAAGGAATTTTTGAATTATAATTTTCTATACAAAAATCGTTTTTTCATTAAAATTATTAGACATAAAAGTGTTTTGATCCCTAGCAACGCCGGGCATTACAGCTAGTACTTATATAAAGGTTTTATTTTTCTTGTATCTATATAATTTACGAAGGGATTTCTTTCACGAAAGTGGTTTTGTTTGAGAATTCTGTGTATCACTATGCAGTAGAAGAGGAATAGTTGGAACATCATCACAATTAAATGTTAGGAGTCGCTGCTGGTCTTGAATAATATAAGTGACCATCAAAGTTGATGTACATTTTAAGACAAGAATTAATGTTTTGTTTTAAAATAATCTAATTAAGCCCTTCTTTTGGTAAAGTTCCATAGAGGTTAATAATCGAGTTTAAGAAAAGGATATCATGAAAGTTTAATTTGTGAATTTCTAACAGTCCCTTTAGTATAATTTTGAGATATTCGAACTATTATATTTATATTTTGCATACCGGAAATTGCTTTTTTTAATCGGAAAGTGTTTATTTTTAATTAACGAAATCTTTGGATAAAAATGACGGGAGGATCTTTTTCAAACAGCAGCTGATGTTAAAGTCGTAGGACTACTTTATTCGCGTGACTCGTTTCCGACTTTGAAATTTTTTTGTATCTTCTGTTGTTACCCTTTATCTCTAAAATAAGACATTAGTTATGTTCTTAACATATGTAGTTACCGAGTTATAGAGGACCGCGTCAATAATTCATGCGTGTTTTTGCCCAACTTTGTGACTCAATAGTCGCTGAATTACAATTCCGATTTTCAATTTTTTTTTGTAGCTTCTGCTATTACCCTTTATCTCTAAAATAAGAAATTAGTTATGTTTTTAACATATTATCGGGATATAGTGGATCGTGTCACCAATTCAAGCGTTTTTTTGCCCAACTTTGCTACTCAATAGTCGCTGAATTACAATTCCGATTTTCAATTTTTTGTAACTTCTGTTGTTACCCTTTACCTCTAAAATAAGACATTAGCTATGTTTTAAACATATTTAGTTACAGAGGGTCTCCAATATAAAGTTTTTTTAGTGTTTTTGCGTGTGAATCAAATTCCTTCCTGAGACCCCAATGGGAGGAACGTAGTCCTACGTTAAAAACTGTTTTATTTATTTTTATTTCGCAAATGGCGTAAGATTCTTTCAGCGGACTTATTATTAATATTCAAGTCACTTTCCGTTAAAAAGATTGGAAGTACCAAAGCATTAATAAAGACCTATCTTTAGAATTCGAAAAGATTTATTTGTCCCAAAATGCTGAAAAAAGTCCCCCGAAAATTGCATTATTTTCCGGAAAAGAGAAAATTGCCAAACGATAGCTAAGTGAACTTTGTCACTTCTCTTTTCCCTTGATAAAGTTAAAAAAAATAATAAATACAGCCAGCAGCTTCCTCTAAAAAATGCCAAAGCAAAAACAAACGACGAGCAAAATAAAAATAAAAATATATATATTGAAAAGTATGAGACAACTGAGAAAGAGATGATAGATTAGAATCCTTCATTGGAAGAAAATCTGGAAGAAATGATCTTCCGACCAGGAGAAAGGGATGAAAGAGACGTGCTGGGTATGTGCTCCCCACAGCTGACGGATGGTGAAGGATTTTAGGTATGTAAGTAGGGCTCTCCGCCCTAGACGGTGCCCGAGAAATGCCTTATTTTTCTCGGTATACTTAACTTTTTTCCGCGGAACAGTGGAATACGATGATTTATTTCGTCTTATTTTAGCATTCATGTGGTATGAATGGAGCCACGTATTTAAATTGTGAGGCCTCTTGTTGTTATAAATAAGCAATCATTTTATGCAAAAAATAGATCATAAAGGGCTTTTAATGTAAATCAGTAAAATTTGTCAATATTTATAAAATTTGAGATAGAGGGTTACTTTGGTAATCATTAGTTTGATTAAATTATTCATAAAAATCATATTGTGGAGGTGATGGGTACTTGCTTATTTATTCACAAAAATCATACTGTGGAGGTGATAAATTTTGTACCATTTCTAAGAATGGAGTCACATATTTAAATTTTGAGGCCTCTTGTTGTTATAAATAAGCAATCATTTTATGCAAAAATAGATCATAATGGGCTTTTAATGCCAATCAGTAGAATTTGTCTATTTTTATAAAATTAGAGGTACAGGGGTACTTTGGTAATCATTATTTTGCTTAAATTATACATAAAAGTCATATTGCGGAGGTGATAAATTTAATAGCATTACTAAGAATGGAGCCACATATTTAAATTTTGAGGCCTTTTGTTGTTATAAATAAGCAATCATTTTATGCAAAAATAGAACATAATGGGCTTTTAATGTCTATCAGTAGAATTTGTCTATTTTTATAAAATTTGAGGTAGAGGGGTACTTTGGTAATCATTATTTTGATTAAATTATTCATAAAAATCATATTGTGGAGGTGATAAATTTAGTAGCATTTCTAAGAATGGAGCCACATATTTAAATTTTGAGGCCTCTTGTTGTTATAAATAAGCAATCATTTTATGCAAAAATAGATCATAATGGGCTTTTAATGTCTATCAGTAGAATTTGTCTATTTTTACTAAAATGTGAGGTAGAGGGTACTTTGGTAATCATTATTTTGATTAAATTTTTCATAAAAACCATACTGTGGAGGTGATAAATTTAGTGGCATTTCTAAATATCTGATTGTTTTCTCCGTAAAATTTCTGCTAAACCTTCTTTTTTGCTTTAAAATATTTTCTATCGTTGACATTTGTTTCTGATAAGGGAAAAAACAATTTCCTCTTTTCGAAATAATGTCAGTGTTTTAAGGGAATGTCTTGAGATTTCAGCCTTGCATATATATAACTTTCAAGGAATTACCTCTTGACGTAATTTAAAGGTTAATGAATAGTGAATTATGTTTTCATTCACTGTGAATCATAGACCACTTACAGTAAATTAAAGTCTTCATTAAATATTTATATGGCAACGTTTAATACGTCCTGTGTCAATTTCAAAATAGAATTTTCTAGAAATTTGTATCTAACCGTTATGAAATGTTGTGAACACGTAATTGAATATTTTTCAATGCCGCAATCTCCCAAGAATGTGCTAAAAGGAAGAGGTTAAAAGGCAAATACTGAAGACCTGGTCTTAGTTAAAGATGCAAATTTGTTTCCTTTCGCTGAAAGAGATTTTAATTCTCATGCTTGATCACCATTCACATTTTTAACACTTTAATGATTTGCAATTGTGTCATGTGTATTTAATAATGACAGTAAAAGGAAAATTAAGTGTTTCATATGCATTATAATTTGATGCAAAAATTTAGGGGATTTCATAAACATTTTACGTGTTGTATGAACTCTTTCATGAATAAAGAGGATAATACATTTTCTAAATAGAAGTTTGTAAGTTGTTTATGCTGATGATAATTTCTCTTAATTTAAGATTTTAAATTTATTGGATTAATTTTGGTGAAGCAAATGTAAAAGGTAATGTAATTTATTGGGTAACATTTCTTAAATAAAATTTTCTATGAAAAAATAAATAAATTTTAATTGTTATTATGTGTTGGCAAACTCAGATTTCCAGGTTAATTTACTAAAAATTCTACAGAGCGAATTATTTGAAAAGTTTAATTTTTCAAGAGTTTCGTCTTCAATTGAAAAATCATCAAATGTATAAATTGATTTTTGCATTTCAATTATTTTTATGACGATAAAATTAAGTTTCTTTAATTTTGTCATCAAAAATTCTCATTTCATTAAAATCCATTGTTAGTCAATATTTCTGACAACTAGAATTGAAAGAAAAGATATCTTCCAAAGTATTTAAAACTTATATTTTTTAGCAAGTGTACAGCTTTAGTCGATGTCAAATTTAGTAACAGTTAAAATTGATAAAATAACGAAAATTCAATTAAAAATTAATAGAACTTGAATTAAAATTAATTAAAATTCTTTTGCATTATACAGAAAGGCACATATGCAGCTGCTTCTGATAGAATACACGAAAAACAAAATTAGAACTTCGAAAAATAAGTTAAAAATTATAAAAAAATAGGCATTAATAAAATAAAACACAAAAAAGCAAAATAGAACGAAAAATATAATTAGAATGAAAGCAAAGTGGAAGAAAATTGTAAAATAACCAAAATGGCGATTCTCCTCAGAGGCCACGCGCCATTGTAGCTCTGAAGCAGGACAAAAATTTTCTGAATAAAGGAAAGACCATTAGTCAAAATTATTCCTTTATGTGGCCTGAATTTTTGTCCAACCTCTGAAAATAGGATAAAAGGAAAAAGAAAAAAACATGACAGATACCTGTACAACAGAATCAAAAATGAGACAAACCAAAAAGTCATCCTCTTTCAAAAACAGACGCTCTAAATAAGTGAAGCCAATAACATCAAGAAGCAAGCCCCTAACGTCATCTATGTAGAAGAATTCGAACTATTCTCCAGAAAAACAGAGATTCTTAAAACTGTTTTTTTACAAATTTATTAACTTCTGGAAAATAACCAGGATATCCGTTATCTTTTAATATATTTTTTAAATTATCTAAAGCCTTAACAAAAGTATATTGGTTATTACAAATATTTTTAATCCTATTAATTTGAGAAAATATAGAATTTCTTATAATTTTAAACTGAAGACATGTATGAAAATTGCAGAGTGTAATAGCTTTGAACTTAAAATCTTTACGTTTATCATAAATTCTGACAGAGACTCCTCAATTTATAATTTTATTTTCCAGATCCAAAAAATTACATTTGTTCACTTCATTATTAGTTTTATTTAATTTAAGCTCCTCTGGATAGCAGTTAAGAATGGAATTAGCATTATCATCATTAAATAATAAAAGGTCATCAATAAAACGGAATCCGAAAACAAGTTCATTCTTAATTAATTCTCTCTCAAATGATTTTTCGTTGGTTTCGTTTCGTTTCGTCTCTAATTGTATTTTTCGTTCTATTTTGCTTTTTTGTGTTTTATTTTAAGGTTTTATTAATGCCTATTTTTTATAATTTTTAACTTATTTTTCGAAGTTCAAATTTAGTAACACTTAAACTTGAAGTGTGACACTTACAGCGGAGGTATTCATATCGCTAAATAAGAAGACAGGGAAGTATTGGCAAGAAGAGGTGTTGCAATATGGTTCATTGCATCTTTTAGCCTGCAACGAAAACATCCAAGGAAGAAACCGTCATTATTTTGGTAACAATTTTTGATAATATTGGAAGTTAAGATAAAGGTATACATATGGAAATTTGCAGTGAACATTTATTCCCATATAATCAGCTGTTGATGATTTTATATTTTACTAAGACTGGTGCTTCTGCGGAAAAGATGAAGGAACTGTGGAACATACTATCCTTAAATGTGATGCATGGCAGGACATCAGAGACACTTACTTTAAAGAAAACAGCAGCTCCATTAAAGAACTTTTGTAGGACAGCCAACCGAGAAAAGGTATGAAATTGATTGTTAAAAATATTCTAGCCCAAAAGATGGAAAATGTAATTTAAATGGAAAGAAAATGATAGAGGGGAATCGGGACGCTTTAAAACTCTTCATCTGGGAATCCCCCATTTATTATTATTCCATATATTTTTAAATGACTTTTATAAATGTGTCATTTTTTTCTATATTTTAGATATTTTTTCTAAATACTCGTACCTGTTTATTAGCCGCAATTGTGATGTTTGTTTATTTTTTATTGGTACCGTTGGTAATTCGTGGCTTCCTATATTCTTTTCATTTTTCCTTCGTCTTATTATTATTTTTATTATTTTGTTGTTATTTAGTTATTATTCAAGAAATTGTGTATTGGACAGATTGAAATTATGTGTAGGAAATTTTGAAACTATGATAAGAAATTGTATACAGGTTGATTTAGCCTTTTTCTTGCAATTCAGTGTGTAGTGTAAATTTTGTTTTCAGGAAAATTTGAAAGTGCGTATTTTGAAATTATGAGAAATTGTGGTGGTTATTTTAACATTTTTTCCTATGAAGCAGTGTAATTTGTGAAGAAATTTTGTACTCGAATTTGCTGGAGCTCATCGGAATTGTCAGTAGCTCTATATTTGTATGTCCGTAAGGAGAGGTCAAATTACTAGTTATATATCATTATTTAAATGGACCTTAATCATTATTGATTTACTAAGAAATGTTATAATATGTAGTCAATCAAGAGTCTGAATATAAATGAGAAGCTACTTAAATTTTAAAGTTGCTTAAACCTTTCCAAAGCCGTGGTAAGCATACTTACCACCATCTTCATCAATTTTTAAATGCAATTTTAACTTTTTAATCCAGAGGAGACTTTTTTCTTCTAACTCCCTTAAAACCGGGACTTTTTGGGAGGAAACGACATTAATTGGACTCTCCCAACCTGGATGGTCATTTACCCCACCCCTGCTATTATCTCTGGGCTGTGGTTGGCAAGGGTAATTGTAACCCCTACCGCGCTTATCTCCTAAGCGATCTCAGAACCTCACCTCCCCTCAAAAGAAGCCTCAGACCGGCCTTCGTCGCTGTTAAGGGGAAATTTCTAGACAGCCCCGGACCGCCCCTCTCGGTATGAGAGTGTTAAAGGCTGACGTAAGTTCTTGTCAAATTTTTCGTTGAAACAAAAACCTACAGGTTCCAATTTCTTATCTTAAACCATAACGTAGTGTCTCTACTTGGTAAACAATTATTAATTAATTAATTAACTAAGAAAAAATGATGACATCCAATAAGCTAAACGAATTCCTTTCCTTAAATTAATCTTAACCCCAAAGATATATTTTCATTATACCAATACTGCAAAAAAATGGCCCTTTAAAGGGTAACCCTATTAGCACAAGATGCCCTACAATATTTATACGATATCCTTGCGATGTTGTGGGGCATTCAGAATATTGTAGGAATATCTTTGAGGTACCGCAGAATATCTTGTGATAATAGGGTTAAGTCCCACAGCTGCAACTCAAAGAACAGCTGTGAAGGCAACTCATATCCAAATAGGTTTTTATATTATATCATTTACTTTAGAAGCAAAATATCTTGTTATTGTTTTAACTCTTAGTTAATAAATGGAACAAGAATAAAACATTATTGACAAAAACAGTAAGCATAAAGCATTATTGTATTACATGAGTTGAATGAAAGGATTTTTTTTATTAATTGCTATCTTTTATTTAACTATTTTTTACGGCTTTACAAATAGTAGGTTTTGTTGCAAGAGTCTCAGCTCATTTCTTCTTCTATTTTAACGTATCGTTTCAACATTTTGGTAAAGTTATTGCGATTTCCAAAGCTACAGATACAACGGAAAATTAACTCTTTAATCCCGAGGGGCGTTTTTCTTATAGACCCTTTAAAACCGGCCGTTTTGGGGAGAAAACGACACGAATTGGACTCTCCCAACCTGTGTGGTCATTTAACTCACAACCTCACCTCCTGCTATAACCTTCCCTTAAGGCGCACTGAAATGGGCATTTCTTTCATTAACTTAAAAGTATTACCTCTCACAGAATAAAATTAAAAGTGGAAACTTTCTGGTGTTTTTTCCTTTTAGATACTCTAATTTAAAAGTAGCACTGTTGTTCTTTCTGTAAGGGAAATATGCAAGCCAAATTTAATTAACTAGCACCCAAATTACCTTACGTTGTTTGTTCTCCACTTCTAGTTTTCTTTAATCAATAGATTTTAAAATTCTACATATGTATTCATAAAGACGTTTCAAAGAAACGAGTCATTTGCAAACCAAAAATCATCAATACCATCAATGAAATATCATTTATTTTGAAATTCCAACGGCAAACTGACCTCATTCTATGGTTTTAAGTCTCCTGACACCACGAAATAGCATTAATGCCGTTTTTTGTTTATTAACTTAAAAAATTTTATACATAAAGTAGTTTAAGTTTTAATAGAGATGAGGGGAAATAATTTTGAGAAATTTTTAATGCTTCTTTATGGCATCTGTTTTTCAAAAAAAAGATTTAAAAATCTCTAAATAGTAAATGCTATAATTTTTTAATTTTCTTTAAATAAAGCTTCTATCTCAAATGGAATGAAATAATGAGAATTGAAATCATTTCTCATTGTGAGGTCCCAACCCCAAATCCCTCTCCTAATATTCTTTTAAACTGATTTATGGAATTTCAAATCCAAAATAATAGAGACTGAGTTATAGAGCCTAGTAACTAGAACTTGAGTAACCCAACCAATAAGTAATATGAATTTGAATTTAATTTTTTTCCATGACATCATTTTCACAGGAAAGCAGACAGATGCGACTTTAAACCCTCCTACAAATAGCTAGAGGCAGTCCCAAGCATTAAGTGTCTCCAGCCTCGAGCAGAGCACCATTGCAAACTTTGGAGGGGCCTCATTGGACAAGAATCTGACGTCACCTCCTTCCTGCACATTGTAATCAACAGTGAGACACGTGTATCTTGTTTATAGTTCTTAAAACTCAAAATAAATTTCTCCAAATATATTGCCTGAATTTGTTTCAATTTGGGAATCTTTTCTTCTTCCTGATTTAATGTCACATTTGTTTCATTTAGATCTGTACATTAAAATTGGTATTTTAATAGTTAACTTAAATCATTATAAATAAGTATTGGAAAAATGATTGATATAGATTACAATTAAGGAAATATATCTAAAAGATACGATTTGAAATAATTATTGCTAATTTACTACACATAAAGCTCTTGTTCCTAATGGTCTAGAAGATAGGGAAGATTCGGTTTTAAACTGATGTTTCTTCCATATTCTTCGAACGCGAAATACACATCAAACACTTAAGGCTATTGAACGATGTTACCTTCAATGGTTTACAAAAAGAAGAGGTAGATTCAATTCCTGAGTCAACAAGTATGTATTACACAGCAGTCATCGCTATCATAGTTGGAAAGGAATCACAGCTGAGTGGAAAACAAATAAGTGCCATAAATAAGGCTGTATATTCATGGCTGTCCAGTCAGACTTCCAAAGTTGCGTGTAAATGGTGCTCTGCCTGGTACAAAATGGCAAGTCCCAAGGGTTCAAGATTTCCCCTTAAACACCAAAAGAAAAGGTAATGAGTTGTTGGCTCTTTCTGAGTGGGGAGTGGGAGGTCTGAGACTGCC
>BGPR01034411.1:0-15447 GCA_013235015.1 Araneus ventricosus
GAAAAAGCCCCCTTTAAACCCCCTGTACCCCCCCACGTAACTCCCACGGGCGGGGACTTTTAGTATGTTGTTTAGGACACTATCCCCAACAACTGTGCCAAATTTCAAAACTACACCATTTTTTTTTTCTATTCGTCGATTTTTGGCCTTCGTTGACTGGACTATAGTAGAGAATTCACAGGTCTATCAAAATCTTAAGCGTTTGCGCCTTACCTCCATAGGTGGCGCTGTTCTTATTGTTACAAACGTTCAATAATTATTCCTTAACGCAATAAATAAGTCAGGTCTCACTTGTTGTTTCATGCACTCTTGATTTTTTAAGAAATTGTAGTACATTTTAAATTTGCAATAAGAATCCCGAACTTGTAGCGAAGAACGGAACTTCTGGCTCTCTGTGACGTGGAAAGGTCTTTTCATGAATAAAGACAAATGTTATATTGCCAGTATTAAGGAAAAATTGCAACTTGCTTGAATCGATACTAGCCCTAAAATAATTTAATTTCAAATGATACAGTTAAAAATCGTAAACGTTTAGTGGACTTCTTGACGCAAGCACACGCAGTTCATTGCGCAAGTAAGGACTGTGGAACTTTTTTTCTAAACTCGTAATGATAGTTAAATTGAAATAAACAATGCGATATGAAAATAAGATAATTTTCGTAACAGTAACAGTAAACAAGTAATTTTTGGGACCCATGGCCCCCGAAAGGGGTCTAATCCCCGGTAATGGTACATTGGTGATGCTGGATACTTTCAGTTCTGGGAGTTGAATAGTCTGCTGCTGTTGTTGGAGGCAAAGGATGTGTCGGTGGGATCTATCTGGATCATGTGGGATTGTTGCTGGAGCACTGCAGGAACTGGTGACTGTAAAGAGTAGCTACTGCTGTTGAGAGAACTCATATCTCTGGATGTGATAATTTTTCTTTACTTGCTCTGAAAGGGAAGTGACATGCCGTTTGGAACTGCTCTTCAGGATTTAGTAATTTTTTTGGAAGAATGGGGCGGGGGGCAAGGGTCTGAAACAGTTAGCAAGGATAGCTATTCCAAGTTTTCTTTTATTAATGAGTTACAATTATAAAAGAATCTCCCGGAAGATAATTTTCGTTTTCCAGATATTGTGCAATATTTGTTCTATATTGTTTGATAAAGTGGTGGATGATATCACAAAACGAAATAATTCGACAAAAGATGGTAAAATATTTAAATGGTTGTGAACAAAGTGTTGGGCATCAGGATTTTTCTTGATCTCAAATTAACTGAAATATAATATCATTACTTTTTAGTAAAACCGTCTAAAAGAAATCATATTCAATTTTCTCTTATTCTTAAATAATACGATGTGTTTTGTGTTTAGCTTCTCTGTACAGTGCCAGTGTGTTTGCAATTATTTATCTACCTATCCATACAATACGATGAGAGCGACCGACAAATAATCGGCGAGCTGAGAGATAAACCTTCCAGCAGGAGCACCCTCTATACCAACATGAAAGGTCGCGCGTATTTCCGCGATACCCTATTGTAAAATATGAATTTTAGGAGTGTAGTTATTAAAATTAGTTTATAATTGGGTAAGGGTTAATCAGTACAATCATTTGAAACAATTTCTTATTTAAAACAGAAAATTAATCTGAAATGACCAAAGAATGAGCTGAATGACGAGAATTAAAATAAATTAAATTAACAATATTGCAACTGATAAATTTACATTTATAATATAAAACTGTGGAAACAATGTGGAAGTAAAGAAAAATCGAGACTTAGATATAAAGTGAAAGAATTCAGTTTCATAGTCATTTCATTGCAACTGTCGCCCGTATTTTTGAAATGAACGCCTCGAATTCCAAACGACTACTAACAGTTCGTCGAAAGGAGGTCGAAGAATAGCCAATTTTATTCCTTCTGAAGGTTAAGTCCATAATTTGATAGAGTTCAGAAATTCTGTGCCAAATGCCATTCATGTAGCTTGTTGAGTTTATAAGTTATTACGTTCGCGTGCATAAGGAGCGCATCGCTGTATCAATTGCTGCTATCTGATGGTTTAGATTGTAAACTATGCCTCCAATAATTTCTGATTTCATAAACCGAAGAACATAATTTCGATATATTCGATGCAAACGACATCTTTCCATCTTCATTCTTATCTATTTTTAGTGATTAACTAAAATACTTTGTGACTTACCTATTTTTTAAACTTTTTCCTGGCTTCTGAATCTCAGTGCATGTTTGCAGTTTTCTAAGAATTGAAATTACTGATGTTTAATCTAAGGTACATTCATTTTTCAATTCCTACTATTAGTTCACACTCTCCCTATATATATTTATATATGTTGTTCAAATTTTCAATCGTTCATAAAATACTTTTTATTCATCCACTGAAGTTCAAATACATTTTTAAAACTTGTAGTGGATGAGACTTGATGTTAATACAGATTTTTTAAATTTTTTCCCTTTCTTTTGAATTTTTCTTTGTTGACCTAAGTAGGAATTGACTTAAAAGTATTTTTGTTCTATTATTAGATGACTAGCTAAGTTTCATTTTTTTATATCTGTCTGGCTAAACTACTTTCTCATTTAATTATTCAATTTTTGCGCACTACGAAAGGGTAATTTGTCGATAAATGAGAATCAGCAAGATTTGCCTCGAAATATGATTTCTACATTAATTTGCTTTTGTAGAATGTATATTAATTAATACAAAAATTTCTCTTTGTACAAACAGTAGAAATGCAATCTCACTTTGGATAGAATCAACAAATGCTTCATTTTGGGCGTAATCCTAAATAATAAAAGAAGGAATTCTGGGAATTTTAAAATAACCTTGTATCCACGGTTTGATAACAAAACATTTTGTGCATCTTTTTGAAACAGTTATGTATTTCAAATTTATAAAAGTTATTCATTTTTAAAAGAAAATACATAGCTTATTTCTTACGATTATCCCATTAAGCTAGAGAAGTAAAAAAATCACATTCATGACAGGTGCTCTGTAATGAGTATAAATCAGCAACAACAATTTTGAATAGCGGTACATTTTTTAAAAAAAGATGCTCTTCATATAAAAGACTGCTTATTCTGGACAGACTTTGTATTCGTGTTGCAGGCGTCATTGAAATAACCACATTGTAACAAACGAGTAGATGACATCAACTCAATTGCGAAAGAAGATAATTGGACGTCTTGAAGGAGACGAGCGACAGTCGTTAGTAGCCCAGGTCATGAACAGCAATCTTTCCATCATTTCCCGCTTGTGTAACTGATATTTAAAAGCTGGTCATTCACTACCTCTCTACATCACTTAAATGGCGTGGTGGAACTCCATGCGATTCCATTTTTTTACACATCCATTAAGGAATTCACGACCACTCCACTCCACGCAAATCTGTCGATTGTGGGTCATACAGATCACTGATCCTTATTTATGAATTACGCATTTTTAGACAGGCTGGGACGGTGTGAGTTTCCATCCATCCATCCAATCAAAATTGTTCTACCCCTGCCTTCTCGGACCTCCTCTGTGATCCACGCATCCCAAGCCTGCCTCCCCCTCTTCATTTACAGCCGGCAGCCCAGATGTTGTGATGGATATCGGAACATGTTTCATATCCGGTCTTCCGCTCTGTATCACGATTTCACACTGAAAATAAGTGTTGACGTAAAGCTGTCAGCTTTGCGTGGCGTGGAGCTGTCGTGAATGATGAGCCCAAGTAGAGGAACTGTGTTACGAATGGCTGCAAGTGCCGCCACCTTTCAGGATGACTGTTTTCTGTGTCTACGGGAAAGACATCATTAATCAACAGCCGCGCATCAGCTGGTTCCGAGCCTGCAACGTCAACAGGAAGAGCTGTGTTACGGCAAACTCTGTTTAGACGAATGCATTCGCGTCAGCGTAACTCCTTAATACCCAAATTAATTAAAAGCATCGTTTTCAAGATATTGCTACTAAATCATGTTTAAAACACCAAGACAAAGTTAAAAGTGAAGTAAAATTAAATTTGAAGAAATGAAGTTTTTTGGATTTTTTTTTTTTCAATTTTTTAGAAAAAAAAATATTTAAAAAATTGGAATGACATCATTTAAAAACTTTTTTCATCAAGATTAAAGATTTTTAAAATACAGTAAAATTTCAAACATTAAATAAAATAAATATATTTTTAATCGCTCGCAAGCGAATCAAACGAAAAATATAAAAAAAAAATTAAAATTTTATTAATTCTTTAAAAATTTTTTATTAATTTTAAAATTTAATTTTTATTCTCAAAATCTGGATAAATGCTGGTAAATGCTTGCTGAAAAGTTTTTATGATTTTGAGAATATCCACAAACTTCATATGATAAAAGCAACAACTGCATGCATTCGGTTTAGTCGTGGAAGTGAAATGTAACTGTCCTATAGATAGGACACTGGACTATAGGACATAGGATAGGTTAATGAAGGAAACCTGTGACTTGCGTTCCAATGTTGGTTTCGCAAAGAAGCGGATGAATACATTAATGCCTAACCATCATAAACTCACGGGAATTATTTTTTCAGCCTAAAATTTTAAGAGAAGTATTTTTCAATATTTTTTTTATATTCAGTGGATCAAAGCACTTATAAAGCGCTCGATTGAAAATGAAGCCCTTTTTTTGTCAAGACAGACTCGAAACCATTTTTTTGCAATGCGAAGAAAAAAGAGGCAAGTTTGTGTAACTCACATAAACTAATAACACACATAATAAGTAATAAACTCAAAGGAATTGTTTTTCAAAATATATTTTAAGAAAAAGTATTTTTGGTGAATCGTTTCTTTTTTACTATATCGATCGTTGCAATTATAAAGGGTTCGAACGATAATGAAGCCATTTTATATTCAAGTAAGACTCGCAATTACTTTTCTGAAATGCGCAGAAGAGAAGGGTTAGTTTGTCGAATTATTTATCACTAAATATTTTACATTAAACAAATGTATCGGGAAATACAAATGCAAGATATCTTGTTTTTTTTCAAATTTCACATAATTATTTAGATTTTGATTTCGCATTAATAGGACATTGCCTAAATAGGGACGCTAGGTTTAAAAGGATAATAAAATATTCATTTTTCACACGTGGTTTATTTTTGGGATTTTCTCGTTGATTTCACGACTTTTAATTCTGGTATATAAAATATTACTGAAAAAGTGCGATCGTGTGCATTTAAAAAAATGTTTTCATAATCGACTAACGATGGCAAAATAATGCGGGGCGTTTACTCTTTTCCGCAACTTCCTCATCAGTCAACAGTTTTGTGAGACACAAGGGAAACAGAAACGCATTCCCTCCGGAATACAAAGGAAGGCAGTTCAGAGATAACCGTTCCTTTGTCGACCCGCAGATTGACTCACTTGTTGATGAATTGAAAATGATCATCACAGGGTGACCGCTGGTAGAACGGTTTTTTGAAATTATTGACACCCATTGACAATCTAAAATGAAAGAAAATACGGTCGAATATATTGTATGAATAACATATATAATTGAACTAACCTTACTAAGTGCAGTAAACTGAAAATATTCTTCGTTCTACAACGTCAAATAACATTAAAAAACTTCATCTTTAATAACATTGAGGTTCAATATCAAATTTAAATTTTGATTCGACAGTAAATATTAAATTTAATTCGTCCACTTGGGTATTGTGAAGAATAGCATCAGATACAGATGTAAAATGAAATCGGCATAAGAAAATTCAAGGATTTCCTGCGAGTACGTGAATTTCGATTTGGCAATTAATTTTGGAGACGTTCATTACTACGTTGCACACGTACGTTAGTTGGTTTTTAAAAGACATCCTTAAATCTGTTATTCAGGGATTAACTTCGAATCGTAAAGAAGAATCAAAAGTCTGTTACTTCCTATTATTTACTTCTGATGACATTGATACTGTTGATATAGCTATAATATTTGTGAAATTATATTATATTTTGAATTCCTTTCAATTATTCTTCAATATTTATATGCAAGTTTAAAAAACTCAGAAATTTTATAAATTTTGTGTATATACTTTACGTAAGTAATGCAGGAATAACTCTGTGGAAAACGTGTTCGCCTCTATGAAATTTAACTTACTTAATAGTTTCTTAAAAGATATCATTCTAGCATTGCCTGTCAAGTTATGAATCATAGATTCACCCAACATTATATACGAAATTTCTAAATATTTTCCCTAGTGCAAAAGTGCTGGATATATTATTACGAAATAAGATTTTCTATGTTTTAACACTTTTTTGTTAGCAGCTAAATTTATATAACTCCATAATTTGCCAGCACCAAATATGCTAACAGTTTCAGATCAGAAAAATATTGTAGCTACAGCGGTCAACAAGCCATCAAATCAGAAATTAAGCGAGTTAGCAAACTTTTAGTGGGCTATAATGATTACTATATATTTAGAGTGGTAATTTCATTTGCATTAAATATATAGTTATTCGAAGAAAACAAATTTATTTTTAAACATATATTGACTTTCTTTTTGAAATTGAAATCTGTATATATATATTTTTTTCTTTTTTTTGATTGTGGTTTCGCAACGAGTAATCCGTATTTCATAGTTTGAATATATGTCTATTTAATGTATTATATATATCCTTACTTTCCAGGATTGTTTTTAATTACGTATCTGTTCAGATATATTTTTATACAATGGAACATTTCGTAGCTTAACAAGCAACACCACCTATGTCATTTCTTTTAATTTCAAAGAGGAAGGAAATACTAAATTATTCGCAACCAATGATGAATATTTCTGAATTTTTTTCAACATCTGATAACAATATGTGACTCCATGTTACTACCAGATATGAAAAAATATTCAAATATATTCCTTATTGGTTCCGAACAATTATATATCCTTCCTCTTTGAAATTTTTTAAAAATACCATAAGTTATGTTGCTCGTTAAGCGACGATTTTTTCTTTGCACACTTCCTCGCCGACAGTTAAAACGCTCCGTACCCTATGGGTGAGTGCGCAAGTGAATGAAAATTGAAATAAATAAACATATGAAAAGATATTACTGATTTGTGTTTACCAGCTCGGATATAAAAATCCCAACTTTAAAATAATACCAAACATTTGAAAAAAAACGAATAAAGTTCCTAATATGAAAAAGTTTAAGAAGAAATTTTTTTTATTAAAATAGTGGTAACAATTTTATGTCCATCTAAATGTTTGGTTTTATATGGCTCTTAATGTGTAAACTATATTTGGAAACTGATTAAATAACTGATACTTTGTTTCTAGTTCAGTGTCATTTTTTATATTTGTTTGGCTAAACATCCTGTTCATTGAAATATTTAATTTTTTCTCATTACGAAAGGGGGAAATAAGTTAATAAATGAATACTAGTTTGAAATGTGTATTTCTAGATTAATTTGCATTTGTTGAGTGTATAATTTCAATAATTTTTTTTTCTTTTTAAAGTTAGCACGAATGTAATCACACACTGGATGGAATCGACAAAGCTTTAATTTTTGTTGCAATCTTTAAAAAAGCCAGGTAAACCTGGAGTTTAGGGTGCATACTTGTTTCTCGCCAATTTTTGTTAGCGCAATTTCATTTGCTTTTGCGAAATACTGCTTTTTATGTCGCTTGCGCACTTCTTAGTTGATACTGATTCTTCCACACGCTATGACTACGGCATCTCAAAAGGAGCCATTGAGCACATACATTAAATTTGCCATTTTTTAACTTAAAAAGACATCAGCGGCCTCGCTTTCAGATTCGGGAAACTCGTAGCTTCGCTTATTCATTGAGAACGGAAACGCATAGAAAAAAGCACTGCTGAACGAACAGGAATTCAAAATGATCAGAGACGAGAAAAGTGTATTAAAAACATCACATACCTATTTTAATCGCGTACTTTCTTCACTGTATAGTGATAGAATAAACCAAAAATTCCATAAACAGGAGCGAAGTTTACGGGTATCGAAACATATCCATTCAGAAATGATCAAAACAGTCAAAATTCAAACCGTAGAATTCCAAACAAAATATTATTCAAATTCAATTAAATCGACCGATTAAATCGAAGATAGCAAACAGAAGACCAATTGAAATGAAGAGCAATAAACGGTCATGCGCCAGACACCGATAGAAAGATCAATGCGCGTGCTTGACACAGTTAAAAAAGATCAGCGCGTATCCAAAACAAATGTTCTCTCGCCTCCAAGCACTCCATCTCTTGGCGGCAAACAATTGGTGATCCTAAGTGGTACGAAGCAAGTATCCTAAATTCCAGGTTAAGCAGAAAAAAAGATATCTGGGAATTTTAAAATGTTTTTCTACCTGCGGTTTTGGAACAAAAAACTGAACATTTTTCCAAGCATTTATACATCTCAAATCATCATAATAATTTATTTTTAAAAGCAAATACATAGATTAATTCCCTTGGTTATATTATTGTGCGCTGGTCTTCAGAAGATCATAAGCAAGTGGAAGAGTTATCACACTAACTGACAGATACATGAGAGGTACGCTCCGAGAAAAATTAGTCAGTAGCAAAAATTTTGAATAGCGGTACATTTAAAAAAATTGTACATCATATAAACGACGTCTTATTGTTGGCAGATTCTGTATCAGTGTTTTATGTGTCACCGAGCCAAATCATAACAAATGAGTAGATGTCATTATTGAATGATGCGGGTAATGGGAGATAGTTGGACGTCTTGAAGGAGACCAGCGACAGTCGTTAGTAGCCCGGGCAAGGAACAGCAATCTTTCCATCATTTCCCATTTGTGAAACTAATATATAAATCTGGTCATTCCCTACATCTCTACATCATTTAATTGGCGTGGTGGAACTCCATGCGATTCCATTTTTTAACACATCCATTAAGGCATTCACGACCGCTCCGCTCGGAGTGCTTGCCATCCAATGGAAATCACTCCGATCAGCAATCCTTTTGATGCCTTATACCGTTTTGGCCAGTTTGGGCCATCCATCCTTCCATCATTCACGATTATCTCTTACCCCCGCCTTCTCTTACTTCATCTGTGATACAGGGACCCCAATCCTGCCCCCTCTCTGCTTTTATAACCCGGCAGTCCTAATGGAGTGGTGGATATCGTGACAGGTTGTAAATCCAATCTTTGGCCCCAATCTTCATTTTATGATTTGACGAGCAGCTGCTGGATTTGTTTGGCGTGAAGTTTTCGTGAATGATCAACCTAAGTGAAGAAACAGTGTTAAGAAGAACATTAAGTGCCAAAATGTTTCAGAATAACTGTTTTCTGACACCGATCATGGCTGCGAATCACCTTAAAGAGTAAACAGGAAGACCTGTGTTACGCCAAAATATTTTCAGACGAATGCATTCAGGTCGGCTCAATGTAGGAAACCTGTCACCTTCCTTCCATTGCCGGCCTCTCAAAGACGTGGATAATCCCATGAATGCGTCATAAACTTACGGAAATTTTTTTTTAACATATGATTTAAGAAAAAGTATTTTGACTAATTATTTCTTTTATCTATTGTCAAGCATTAGATTGAAAATGTAGCCCTTTTATTTTGAAGGCAGAATAGAAAGTAGTTTCTTCCTCTGATTTCGACCAGATTTTCTTTAAATGACTTAGTTTTGAACCCACAATCACATCCGGAAAAAATTTTGGATATTTCTGTAAATTTCATTTTTCTTAAATATTTGCCGGTATTGCATAAATTGCAGTTTCGATTAAATTTCATACGTGTCATTCTAAACGTCCGACCTTAACCAAGTTTACTTTTTATTACTCAGTTTTGAACCGAAAATCACACATACTTCACAATCCATGCTTTCAATATATTTTTAAATTTTATTTTTCATTAATTTCGGAAGGAATTGCAAAAACTTAAACTTAGATTAAAATTCATATGTAATAATTTTAGATAAATAAATACATCTAACAATACCATTGATGAAAGTTGCAAATGATTATACACTTCCTGTGAAACGGGGTGAGTCCTAAATCTTTTCCTTCTTCATCAATTTTTGGTCGGTCCCCTATATAATGGCCATAATAAATATTCCACAAATACCGGCTGTCCAAATCGTTGTTATTGCAGATACACGGCGTTTGACAATGGAATTATTTCTGAACTTATCAGGTGTTAATTGTGTAGGATAGTTTATCTCTGTGTGAATTAAATGGACCTTCCTTCTTAGAAGTGACTAGTGAAGTTGATCTGAACTAAGGACAGAAATGACTAATGACCCGCACTCATGAGATGACTGAGAATGAAGAACGATTCTTCCAGCAAGATGGAACTCCTCTCCATTACTCTGGCGATGTGAGGGTCTATCTTAATGAGTTGTGGTTAACAGATGTTTAACAGGAAGAGTAGCATTGTTGGCCTGCTAACATAACATGAAAAAAACCATAGAGTTCCACACTCTCTGTACCTGTACGATGTTTGTGTTTTTGGTCCGACACACGAAACATCATGTTTATAGATCAAGGTCAGTTGCAAGTGACGAGCTGAGAAGTGTCCGAAAGGAACTTAAACCCTTAGAGACGTTTTGCAGTTCATTTGTGAGGTTTCATACACAGCGCCTTGACAATAACGGCAAACACTTCCTGTTACTGACAAAATTTTATATTTATATACATGTATTTGAGTTATGAAACTTTTATGTATGTTAATGACTGTGTAGGTGGTATTTATTTGAAGTGTGTATATACTTTTTTGTACCACTTTATATCAATAAACTTTCGACTAGCGGTGGTTTTGTGCTGTAGGGAAAATAATTAAATAAAATTTGCTGATACTTTTCGGAAGTCGAATCATCAGAAAAATTGCAATAGTTGTTGAAATGAATATACCTAATAACAAATCTTAATATATAGTAAATTTGATACTAAATGATGAAGAATTTGTTAATTGAAAACAATAATCATATAAAACAATATAATTGCAATAGTATGTGAAATAATAATGATAAAACGTTAGAGTTCAAACAAAAGCTTATAGCAAACACAAGGAACACGGATTTATGTATTCATGAAAAATTAACACGACAAACACCAAAAGATAATTGCGAATTAAAAAAAAGTACAGAGAAAAAGTTTTAAACTTGTTTCTACAGCTTCAGATAATTGTGAATAAAACAAAAGTTTAGAGAAACATTTTTTTTCACTTATTTCTCCAGCTTCTGGAGAATTAACCTTACTTTTAAACCCACCGTCTTCTAAATCTGTAACTCTTTAAAATTAAATTTTAATGCAAATTAGCTTCCAAAAATATTCAATTAGGAATTTCTACTGCTCGAATCATAAGCATTATGTAATAAAATTTATGAAATAATTTTCAAATGGGTACAGCTGCCACACGCAAGTAGTTACCGAAAACAATCTAAAGTGCAAGTGATAAATGAAACACGAAAACTTCAATGTATTGCACAGTTCCATTACTTCTCAAATAACTGAGAATCATGGAAATCACAATGTCGTGAATGTAGTCTTCTAAAATGCTGATTATCGATTTTGGAATGGAAAGGATAAAAGGGAAAAGATAAAGACTTTTTGTAAGCTGGAGCAACAATGAGTAAATGATTCTTGTTAGGCAATGTTAAGATTTCAACATTTTAAAAAATTGCAAATAAGTTTTAAACATTACAGTTCACGAAATTTCTGGAAAGAGAATTATTTATGTAACGTTGAAGAATTTGAAGTTTTTAAATGAAAATTTGCATGCAAACTATATTAACTGTATTTCATTAAAAGAGAAGATCATCATTCTAAATGAAGACAATCAGCTATTAATAGTGCATTTGATTTGAGAGCTCAGAATAATCATGAGAGATTCGTTTCTAAAACTTTTCAACTACATTGATTTAAAATGCAAGTAGTTGTTGAGCTACTGCATTAAAATTATCGCTTCAAGTTAGCCTCAAGAACACTCTTGAATTAGAAGAAACTAAGATTGAGGGATCTAAAATCGGGATATATTTCTTGCTTTTCTTGGTGTGCCAGTTAGAAAAGTAACTGTCTTGAAGGTCTTCAGCTCTTCCAAAAGGTTTTTTCCCTTCTGTTTCTATTGAATTGCGTTGTTTTATTTTTTCGACCTTCAATTTATTTATTGAACACTCAGCTCTATGTAGTCTATATTTGGCGTAATGCGAAGAAAATATATGGGTTCTATTTTGCTTATCAATAACTTCAGTTGTTGCTTGCGGAAATTTCTGTGATTTGCGATAATTTTTCTTTATAAGCTATTGATATTTGTTGCAGAAATAATGATGCTGTCAAAATATTCTATTTCACTCACGATTTCATTCCTACCGGAAATGCGATCCCCCTTAAGGGGGCTCCTAAAATATGGGAATTAGGACCTGCCGTAAAAGTAAGCAGAGCCTCGCTTCCCGGTGGGATATAGTAATAGAGGGATTGAATTACCCCCCCCCCCGCCGATGACGGGTTGTACCTCTGTCTGAGGGGAGAAGTCGCATGAGCCACTCGTAATGGGGACTATTATGCGGGGACCACAGTGTCCGATTAATTGTAGCTGCGGCCTAGATCATTCTTGTTGGATCAGCATGCCTATGCTGGTCGGAGTAATTCGTTTGGGATTGCCTTACTAGAAATGTCGGGATTATCACCGCGTTGTCAGTTAATGCTGCTTCGGTTATTTATTTATTTTTTTGCCCTGGTAATAACCGTCTTTTACAAAAAAAAAATGCTATAACCGGGTGAAAAACCGGCAAAATTAGCTTTGGATAAGATCGACTGTTTTAAGAAGGGTTTTTACAATTCTTCCCTTATTTATTTCTCAGAGTAGAAAAAGCAGTGATGAAAGGCGTTCCGGTTCCACTACAGCGCTAGACATAAAATTTAAAATTATTTAACTATGTAAAAAGAAAATAAATTCAAAATAATTTCTGAGTTGTTTTTATTGGATCTTTTTAAGTCAACATTGTTTTGTTAATAAATACAGCTTTCAAATATGGAAGATTCTGAAAGGATAGTGCACTCTGCAAAGTCTCCTTAATCCCCGTTGTTTTCTCTATCGTAACCTAGGCCTGCCATAGACTAAAATCATTGCTCTTTCGTTCTCAAATGTAATAATTTTCCGACTATCTAAGTACTGTGTCATCTTGTTTATGGCAGTGGACCATGTCACTCCAAAGAATGAATCCACGCACAAATTGCAATCACCTACCTTTCTCGAATCACTCATTTAGTATTTGTCCTTTATTCTTTTCCCCCTGAAAGTTGTTTGTGTTTCAGCCATTGTTTTTCTTTAAAACTTCTTTGTAAGCATCGTTTCCTTGTATATTTCATGTAAAACTACACTAATAACAGACATGAAAGAAGTAACTTAAAATATTCAGGAAATATGTTTTTGAGTGATTCCGGCACATGAGTTTAATATCAAATCTTTAATTTTTAAACACACTGAGTACACTTTTGAAAATAGTTAAGATTGTTTAAGAAATGTATGCATTGAAATTGATTTATATACGTATATAAAAAATTTAATAAATTTATTTTGGTTATAATATATTATGTAACAATATGAAAGTAAAAGTAAATTGCAATGGTAATAGAATTTTTTAGATGATTTATTTCAGTCTGAAATATAAATTGAAATAATACCGTAGAATACATTGCACTAGTTGCAATTATAATTCAGCAGATCTTATCAAGCACAAATGTTCTGAAATTGTTCACCATTCTCATGCGAATTATCTGATGACATAAATTTTATTTTTGTCAATATTGTGGCTCCATATCAAATTCAAATTTAGAATTGACCGTAAAAGTTAAATTTAATTCTTACACTTAATTTCTGTGAAAAACTGCATCAATTTCAAACATAAAATGAAATCGGTATACGCATATTGAGGATTTTCTGCATCTATGTAAATTTCGATTTGGCAATTTATTTGGTGATATTCATTACCATGTTGCACACATGCATCTGATGATTTTAAACATTGAATTGAATGTGTCTCGGCGAATTATCATCTATCAAAAAGAATCAAGAATAATGTTCTTTTTCTAAAACTGTATTTCTCGCTTGAAAAGTATATTTTTATGCAAAAATTAAACAAACTAACAATGTTCAACTACTTTTCGTTTTCTGCTAGGCTACTAACTCTATTTCCCTTTCTATGACTATTTTTGATTAATATACTCTACATTCAGTATATAAATCGTTGTACATTTGTTATTTATTTTGATTTGTTCTACTTTACTTTAAAATGCTAACTGAACCAATTATATATAAAGGCTGGTTTCCACTTTTCATGCGGCATCTGTTTGGGAGAATGTGGGTTCTCCGTTGGTAGCACGTAGCGTATTTTGCTGTTTACATTACTGTAAACATCAACAAACATCAACGTATTATTCAACACTAAAAAATATTCATTATTTTATACTTCATTGAAAAATTTTATATTAATGACTACAATGCAACATTCGACGTACAGGTACGAAGAAAAGCAAAATATAAATAATATGCTAAGCCTTTTTTAATCATATCAAAATTAAGATAAATATGATCAAAACTTTTCTGTTGTCATCCTGTTGCGTAAGTGAGACGGGCAAAAAATGTAATTGTATCTGAGTGAAGGGATATTGCCTTTCACTGTCCATCCCCTGAAACTGACCATTATTTCAACACATCTTAGTATGCAAAACAATTGTTACAAGTGCAGAAAAAAGAGCGCGTAAGTTGTTGAAAGCAGGAAAATCAGGCAAGTGAAGTCTAATCCACTTTACCTTTTCAGGACCACGGTCACGACAGAACCCTCTGAAATGTTTTTCGTTGTGTTGGTTCAGATATTGTTGCTACTGCACAATCCAGTGCAGTTATGGATGGAACTTTCTTGACGGAATTATGTAAAAGCGTAAAGTTGACGCTTCTTAAGCCGATTCTTTCAGTGACTCGGATATGCATATTTTTGTTTTATCTTTTCTTATTGTATATTGTTTCTGTAATATTTTTACTTTTGAAATTATCACTGTATATCAATGATTCTGTATTTCAGCAAGAATTTTTTTTCGCACAGAAGTTCAAGAAAGATTAATATAAATCAAAAATGAATTCATATAATTCAATTCATAATGAATTCATTATGCTCATTATATATATTATATAATCAATTCATTCAACATTATTTCCTTGAAATCGAGTTTTCGATAGATCTTTACTACGCCGTGAGCCATTTGCAAGATCAATAACACCTGTAAATTTTATGAATTAAGCAAATTTATGGTTTTGCTTCCTAGAACTAAAAGTCTAATCAAAATTAACTAATAAATCGAGTCCAGGTGTCAGGAATAATTCCGAATCAAGTTGTCCTTTTAAAGAGTTTATTGATAACAAAAAACTTAACGATAAGAATTAAATTTCTACTTATTAATCAAAGTTATTCCAAGATAAACACTTCATGATTAATAATTACAAGAAGAAACATTCCGTAATTAATGTATTACAAGAATTCGGGTA
>BGPR01034412.1:4497-16494 GCA_013235015.1 Araneus ventricosus
GTGAGACTCGTCATCTGCTTACTTGGGCGAAGTTACGGTGGACGAGTCTGACTTGTCATCTGAATTTAAGAATAATTATTGGCGCAAGTGGTCCTGCCAAATTATAATATCCGTGGGCGTCCTACAAGTAGCGATGCGCCGCATCGTTTGCAAGCGAAAAATTGGGCACATTTTCCGGAGAATATTCCGGCAACAGAAAGAAAGAAACACCCTATTAAACGGTGTATGTTATAAGCATAAAATAAGAAAAGAAACCACTCGGCAATGCAAACAATGCCAGGTACCTTTGCATTTACCGACAAGTTTTGAAAAATACCACACGGTACAAAATTATTAGACTTTAAGTTGGTTCTTGTTCTACATAAATATTTATATTTTGTAACTAAAATGCTGCTCAAAAATATATTTATATCGCCAATATAAGTATACTCCAAATAAAATGTATTACTTTTACATATTAATCCATATAGCGACAAATTAAATCCGTCCCATGGGCATAAAAATCTTCAAATAATTCAGTACTCAAAGGGTTTAACACCAAACTATAAATCCTTGTAAATTTTTCAACAAAATCGGTCTGTCTGGCTCCCTCTTACCCCAATTCTATATTCTTCTGATTAATAAAATAAATAAATGAATCTCCACGTAAGAAGTAAAGTTAATATGAACACATTTCCTGTAAAATAAACTGAAATACATTCGGACCTCTATTTAACGAACCTCTATTTTGCGAATTTGTTTATTTTGCGAACTGTTTCTTGGAACCAAGAACATTTTGCGAATTTCTTCGTAAAATAACCTCCAAATAGCGAAGTGCATTCTCTATTTAACGAACTTTTTCTTGTGATCCAATATTTTTTTCTTCCTATCTCTCCAAATATTTCTAAACATTTCCAACTTATTCTTTCTTTTAACACATTTTATGGTGATCAATGACCTTGAAGCTGGAAAATGTCAAAGCGAAAGTGCTTGAAAAAAATTTAATTCTTCATGAGGTGGATAAAGGCGTGAAAAAAAATTGGTAGTCCTCCAAACAGCTTATCAACCATAATAAAAAAAATCGTGGTAAGATACAAAATTATGGTTCATCGAATTCTTGTTCAAAACGTTTAAAAGCATGTGTCTATGAAGATGTGCATGAGGCAGTTTTGAAGTGGACAGTGTGAAAAATAAGAGCAATACTGCGATGAAGACGAAGATGATGAAGTTGGAAATGATCATGATGCAGAAATCAACAAATCTTCGTATGATAAAGAGCTAAAATTCATTAATTTTAATATGAAATTATTTTTTTAATTGAAAATACAGTGTATTCCCGGACAATGTTTTATTCTTGTCTTCCTCGCAGATTTCTTTTTGATGGGTAAAATATATAAAAAAAACATATTAATTTACAAAATAAAGGTGTGATTAATTACTTTTAATAATATTTAGTGTCTATGAATTTAAAATCTGTTTTGTGTAGTTTAAAGTGTTTTAAAAGGTGCATCTCTGTTTAACGAATTTTCCATATAACGAACTTTTTTTCGGGATTTAGCGGCTTCGTTAAATAGAGGTCCGACTGTATTTCTAAATAAACTTCGTCTTGTAGGATTCGCTAGTAATAATGGAGCAGAATGGATCGAACAGCGAAGATTTGCCATGAAAACCTTGAAGGATATTGGAAGTGGAAGAATCGCTTGGGAAAGTAGTGTGGAAGTAAGTCGAATACATTTTTTTGCATGAAAAGTTTTCTTGGGCAAAAGTCAGAAACGACTGCTAAAAGTTTGGAACTCACTGGAAATGTTATGGTCGTGATTAATTTATGCAATACCGATTTTATGAAAGATACAATAGAAATTCACTAGAATTCTTTTGTAAAAAGAATTCTATTGAATTTCTTTAGTTTCTAAAATTCTCCGAGAATCTTTACGTTAGAAAGAAGAAACTGAAGTTTTAAAGTACTCATCAATGACGAAATGGATGTATATTTCTCATTAAATTATGCTTAGTTTATTAAAGCCAAGAGTCTGAGAAAATATTAAAATTTAAAGTAGATAACAGAACAATGTTCTGATCAATTCGCAAATTTTGCTTTTCCTTCTCTCTATATGTGCGACAGTATGCGTTGCACGACAAAACAATTTCTTCCATACTTTCTTTACTTCCATTTCCGATATTTTTTAAACCGTCATACAGTTCAAATGTTCAAAAAATTAAAATTTTCTCTTTTCTCGTATAATAAAATGTTTTTCGGTTGATATTTTAATGAAAAATCTTCATTCTTTCCTAATTCAACCAATTAAAATAACTACCACCTACTATTGTGCTATTTATTCATCTACTTTCCCCATAGTCTGAAATGAAGAATTTAGTCCAAAATCTTAGACAGCAAGGCGATAAACCGTACAATAATTTCTAAGTTTTTTCAATTTCATGAAATCATCTAGCTAACATGACTAGAGCATCCCATATATCCCCCATAAAAAAACGGTACTTACGTATTAACGCCACCGAAGCTACAGATTTGGCGGTTTTTAAGTGCCGCCAAATTTGGCGGTTTTTGTACTTATTAACGCCAATTTGGCGGTTTTTAAGTGGCGCCAATTTGGCGGTTTTTGTACTTATTGACGCCAATTTGGCGGTTTTTAAGTGGCGCCATTTTGGCGGTTTTTGTACTTACGTATTAACGCCAATTTGGCGGTTTTTGTACTTGCGTATTTACGCCAATTTGGCGGTTTTTGTAAAAAAGATTGCTCTTTATTGGCGCATTACCGCCAATCTGTAGCCTCGGTGGCGTTAATACGTAAGTACCAAAAAAACTAAGATATGTTCTTCATTGTAGTCATGAAAGGTTTGTGCAATGTTGTCATTCATTTTGAGGGCAATATTGTTTCTAAGGACACCAACATCAACATTTGTCACTGAAGAACTTCTTTGTCCCCATGGATATGTTATGGTTAATGTGGATAATTCGTTGTTATGGATCATCACGGGCTATTATTCATAATAACCAAATACGCCGGTTAAAGTGAATAATTTATTTAAATTTATCACATTAACCAGTTATTATGAATAATTACTAATGAAGTTTGGTCAATATAATTACTTTCGGTTGAAATCTATTTTGGTTTTTCTTCTATTTAAAAATCTGATGGACGTTGTTTACAGTTCAAAGTTAATCGCTTAAAGTTCAATCTTTTCAAACCCAATATATTTGTGGATTGTCTTTGAGAATCTACAAACTGAATAGAATCTGCGTTTGAAATGTAGAATTTCAACAGCTCTCACGATGCCTGCCTAAAGTGGGCGCTGGGAAGATTTTTTTTACTTCCTACGGCTTTGCTAGCAGTGGGTGCGGAACCTAGTAGCTTCGCTACCTCATTGCATGTAAAGAATCTGCGTTTTTTAATTACTCAAATGAAGCAGGAAAAATTGTGCTGTCAATGCTTGCGGCATCTGAAATGGGACAGGGTAAACTTTTTTAAATATGGAGGCCGCGGTGGCCTAGTGGTAAGGTCTCGGCTTTGGGGCCGGAGGGTTCCAGGTTCGAAACCCGATTCCACCGAAGATCCGCCGTGTATGGGGCCTGTTGCACGTTAAATCATACGTAGTGGTCAAACGTCCTCCCGTTGGTGTGGCGTGGAAGTTAGGAGAGGGGGGTGCCAGCTCAGATGTCGTCCTCGTCATCTGACCGAGGCTCAAAATTACGAGGTCCGTCCCAAAATAGCCCTCGTGTTGCTTCAAAACGGGACGTTAATATAACTAAACTAAACTAAACTAAACTAAACTAAACTTTTTTAAATATGAAAACACATCCTACGGCTTCGATGGTAACGGGAGCCGGAACCTCAAAGCTTCGCTTGCTTATTGAATGTAAAAAATAATTTTGCTTAATTAACCACATTTACCAATGAAGTTTGGTCAATGAGATCACGAGTCAATGCACTAACATATTGACCAAACTTCATTGGTAATTATCCATAATAACCGGCTAATGTGATAAGTTCTCGTAAATTATTCACTTTAAACGACTTATTTGGTTATTATGAATTATCGTCAGAGTTATTATGCTTTAGCGAAGTTTTGTAAGGTTGCCATTTTGAATCGATGCGGTGATCAACAGGCTAACTTGGTTATCATTATGTCTATAGCACTAGGGCTAGAATTTACTTGAAGTTATTCTGGTTGCTGCAACAAAGATTTTTGTGCGTTGTGATACGGTTAGAAAACCGTTGGAGCAACCGTATCAGGGGCCATTCAAAGTTATTCGTTGCAGCGAAAATTTTTTTACACTCAGCGTTAATAAACGTCAGTCTACAGTTTCCATTGATCGTTTGAAGCCCGCTTATGTATTGCCTGATGTCTCAAGTGAAAGTTCTTTAGCAAGACAACGGAGTCGAAGTGTCAGAAGGTTTTGAAGCAACCAGTTACCGGATCCGGTAGAAGGGTCCGGCCGAACCATATCAACCCTACTAACTCCGTCCTCCGGACTGGGGGTGAGGGACCCCTGTGGCAACAGCTTCGACCTCCGTGCGCTCTCTACCTTGCTCATGCGTAGTGGAGAGCTTAGTGCTATAAAGGCACAATCATCATCTGTCGTCTCTCTCTTGCTCTTGCTTTGCTTTATGTTCCTGTTGTTGACATGTTAATTCAATTATCATTTACTTTACTTTTATCTTGTTAAGTTTATTAAAGTTATAATTGTTATCACGAGTTAGTTTCTTCAGTGTTGCGTGAAGTTTCCTGAACCTGCATGAGCCAGTTCACTTATGCATACCTGTCAACTGTGGTTTATACCTTCCAAGTTACCTTGCCTAATGAGATGCAGTAGCTACTTTTAAGCATAATGCATAATTACCACGGTGATTATCCACGTTCACCGTAACATATACACTATATTACAAAGCTATATTCACAATTTTAAATCTAAATCAATGTACAATATTATGCCCAAATTTTACTCAATGCATATACAAACAGGGAATAAAATTTGCATTAACTTATTAATAAAGTTATATTTATAGTATAGTGTTTAGGAAACTAAACTTTAAAGTTACTGTTCAGCAACGGATTCCGAGACTACCACTTTTGGACGATTTTACACCGAAAAGAGGTGTCAGGAAATGAGTCATATGAGTGAATTTCCGGCGTTCTTTGTTAGATCACGCTCAGTAAAATGTAAACAACACCCTTCTATTCTTCACTTTCCTCCTCTTTTGATGAAAATAACTCCGAGCGGCGCATGCGCAAAATCGCGGAGGGTTTCCGAATCCGTTGCTAAACAATATCTGGCACATTATTCTTTGATTAACATTGTAATGAATATCACCAATCTTTTCTGATTCAGTCGTTTTAAAACAACTCTCTTCCCATTGCACCGTGATTTATTTGTATACTCACTCTCTTCACAGTCCGAAGTGGAGGATTTCGTGCAACTTCTTGAGCAGCAAGGCGGCAAACCGTACGACGTGTACGATCCTCTTTCCACCAGCGTCTCCAACAACATCACGGGCATCATCCTGGGCAAGCCCCTCCTCCGAGGAGACCCCAGGAGGGCAATCGTGAACGGAGGAGTAGAGGGCGCCATCATGTCCTTCAGCAGCTCCAACCTCGCATTCTATTTCCCTTTCCTCATGCAGTTCCTCGCCAAAATGGGCCTGTCGTCGCACGCAGACACCTTCAAGAAAATCTCGGATTTCCACGAGTTTTTCAAGTACAGCAACCTCTTTTATCAGAAATTTGAAGCTCAGTATATATTAACGCCTACGCGTCCTCCTATTGGCTGCCGGTTTCACGCCCCTTGAGGTGTACGAAGTTCTAATCATAGAGAAGAAGAATCGGAGGTCCCACTCCCATATACCCTAATGGCAACTTTTTTAACTTTGCACTTCACATAGACAGTACGCCATCTTTGGTCAACAAAGGAATTTACCAAGCACGGAAAAAAACTAAACTTCGTTGTTTTATTTATAAAAGTGGAACTGAATGTTACAAATTTTTGATTTACTTAAATCTACTTTGATATAAGTTAGGAAACATGCATTAAACTTACCTGTTCTTATGAAGATCGACGTCGAACACAACAAACATGGCGGCGACTTTGGTGTTCCGTTTGAAACGGCGCGGGTAACGAAATGGCTAGTTCTCTTCGTTGGCTAGTGGGGGCGCTGATCAAATTGCGGAGTGAGACCTCTGATTCTCCTTCTCTGTGGTTCTAATGAGCTCAATCTCATTCGGATCGCCTAAGAGAACGGACACGCTTGTATTCTTGTTTGGGAACAAGAAACGTCTCTTTCTTACGGGTCTATTCTGGTACCCCGGTTGGGTTGGGAGACGTTGCTTTTTCCGCACGTTAACAACCGGAAAAGTGACTTCTCCCAACCCAACCGGGGGTACCAGAATAGACCCCTTTAGCTGGGCATTCACGAGTAGTCTATTTGTACCAACAACTGGTTTGCATTCCGCTCATTGCAGTCGGTAGATTTAGGCAAGTCATTCACGGACATCCCAAAGCGCACTTCCCCCTATTCCTCCACCCGCCAGACTGACTCCCACCCACACGGGAGATTTCCGCTTAGCACTCTCCCCTCCCCGCCCTGATTTCTCCTGTCTAACTGCAACTCCCGCACTTCCCCTCTCCCCAACGCTCCCCGACACACGGGTGATTTATCACCTGCCTCGAAGGATCATGTTTCATTTTTATGGCTTCCCATTCCAATGGATATCAAATTCGTTTGAATTCCAACAGCACTGTCTATCTGCGCGAATTTTCATCGGGATTTCCCATTGACGAAAGGTTTTGACTTCCCGTGTTCCAAAAATCGTGGAGTGGAACAGCGGGGAATGTCACGGTTTAAAATTTATCCTAATTTTTTTCCTTGATCTTATGTATTTTTGTGTTTAATACAATGTGTTTAAAGTTGACCCTTCTTTGCATGATTTTTTCTTTATTGGTGAAATAAATCAAGGTGATATAATTCATGTTCAAAATTAAAGGAAAAATGGTTAAAAAAATCTTAGTATATATTTATAGTATAAATTTAGCAAAAAACAATATGATGGAAATTTCCATCATCATGCAAAGTTAGATTAAACGCAAACTTTTTCAGAAATTGCTCTAAAAATAACAGAAACACATGTTACAAACCTTTCATCCACATCACTTTTTTAGCAATAGAAACTCAAATATAATAAAACAAAATTAAAAACGAAATCATACGTTTATTGCAACTACAACAAACAGCGGAATGACAACTTCAAGCTCGTTTTACTGATAGTGACACTTGCTTATTTTTGACAGCTATGTTTTTTTTTATGCAATGGACATTAAAAAGGTATCCAGACACGATCAACTTAAAGTGAACTTGTTCTTTTATATAATTTTTGGGAATTCAATGTTATGATGGAAATTTCCACCATCATGCAAAGAAGGGTTAAAAGTCCACTGCTCTGATTTATCCTCTGATCTATCCTCCACTTTTGGTCCGTCGAGCCGCAATGTTTAACCGCCCGATCAAGGCTAAAATAACCAGACTAAGTAGAGCGGCGGAGTCCCATGAGCCTCCAACCGCACCCGAATTTATCTTCTTTGCTAATACAACAAAAATTAGAAATTCTGTTTTAACTGAAAGCCAAAATGCAGGATCTTCTCGCAGATTATGTGGAGTTATCAAACTGGCAGCCGGTAGGAAGACGCGGAGAAAATAGAAACTATATAAGAAATCGACCATATATTTAAGGACAACAACAACATTTAAAAACTTACCACAATGCAGAAAAAATATTTGCTTACGATCCCTGCGATTTCTGCTTCTCGTTGAAAAGTGAAATGAAGAATATACGACATAAATACTTTTCAAGACAGATGGAAATATCGTAAAATCCACGCAAGATAGCAGACTTCACTGCAACACAAATCTGATAATCTTAAGAATTATTTCGTGCAGAGAAACCCTCTTCGACTTGATTAAATAAACGCAAATCAGTCGGTGAATCTTCTTTCTCATGATCCAGTAGGCTGTAACTGAAAAAAAATCATCTATACAAATATTTCTTGTGCAGCTCCCAAAAAGCGCATTATTAAGTTATAGGATTTGGTAACATCTGATGATGGATCACGTGATTTCACTCTCCAAACGTAGTCCGATTTAGTTAGTGTCTTCTTTTCGATGAGTTAAATAATGAATCTCAAACATTCTGCTGAATATTATCGAAGTAACAAAAGAAAGCGAATTCAACGTGCAAATGAATCAATTGCAGGAAGTTTGAAAGGCCTTCAGGAAGAAGGAAAATAATTCGTTTCAAAATGCTCAGTAAAAAAACACGGTGCGGTCGCCAAAATGGAATTTCTCTAGGCGATTATTCACCAAATGTGGTAATCCTGAAACATTTTTCCATGATCTTGAGACTCTGGTATAAGGTATTCGTTGCAATGAATTGGCTGAAAAGTCTTTGTTGTAAGGTATTATGAATATTTCCGAATGTTAAATAATATTGAAATAATTGCAATTGCAGAAAAATTTGTTCATTCGCAAAGACTAAAACTAACTTCAAGAACTGATTGGTACGAGGGTGGTTCAAAAAGTAAATAACATTCACGGAGAGAAAAGTTTCATTCACGAAATCGAAGAGAGAAATCAAGGTAGAAAGGCAGTGGTATATATTATTTTTCCAAATAGTCACTATGGTTGTTGAGGCATTTCTGCCATCGGTAAACCAATCTATCGAAACCAGCGTAGAAGAAATCAGGGTCCAGGCCGCGGAGTCACACATCGGTTCTAAAATGACGCCTTGCCGGGAGCTTCTTCAACAGTCTTAAGAAAAGAAAATCACTTGGTGCGAGATCCGGGGTATAGGGAGGGTGTTCCAAAACATTCCATCGGAAACGCTGTTTCAAATCACGTGCAAGCAAGACCGTATGCGGCCGGGCGTTATCTTGCAACAACAGGATCTTTCGAGAGCAGTCTCGGTTGTTTCCTGAGAAATGCCTTGTGCAAAAGGTCCAGCGTGTCGCAATAACTGGCAGCATTCACGGTCGCTCCAGGCTTATGGAAATCATCCAACAGAAAACCCTGGTGATCCTAAAAGACTGTGGCCATAACTGTCTTCGCGGATGGCACTGTTTTGAACTTCTTATGGGGGTGATACGAGGGGTGTCTCTGTGACATTGATGCTTTCTTCGTCTCGGGTCTCACATGACGCACCTACGTTTCGTCCATTGTAACGATGCAGTGCGCGAAAGAAACACTTTCCGCCCGATATTGCATTAAATGCTAGAGAGACAATCCCATTTTCGTGGCTTATTACACTTCGCACTTCAATCGCCGAACATGTATCAGCCAAAGTCGCCATCTTCTAACGGAGGTTTTGGAGCGCTACGGTACAACTAGCTCCATCTACCGGTGGTGTCTGAATGCTATGATCGTCTCTTCTATTTAGACATGGGATTTAATTCGCTCGGGGAATTTCTGCATCCGTGAGAGATCTTGTTACGTCACTTTTTGAACCACCTACGTTACATTTAGACTTCATTACAAAATATTCATAAACCATACAAATTATTTCCAATTTATAAGATAGCTTAAAGCACTATTTTAAAAAATAAAATGTTGGGAGTCATTTCTCAAAGATAAGGAGATAAGAAAATTAAGAAGTACAAGGTTGATATTTCAAGTTTTTTCATTTTAAGTTACTGAATTTTTTTATTTTGTGTCATTTTCTTTTCGTTTCAGAAGCGAGATGGAACGTTGTAAAAAGGTCCCTCCAGCCGAATGGAACGAAGATATTTTCATTGACGGATACCTGAAGGAGATACAAAAGGTTAAAGGGAAAGGAACGAAAACTTGGTTCAATGGTAATATATTTAGAGAATCAAGCAATAAATATATTCTTTGTTTTTTTCGGAACTTTTATGTTCCTTTGTCAATATCTAAATAATTATTTCATAATGGCCATCTTAAAATAATGACGCATCTCTGATAAAGTGTGTCGCACTTATTCAGTGATGAGGAAGATACTTTAACCCTAGATACTTTAACCCTAGATACTTTAAACCTAGAAGATACTTTAACGTTTCTCAGTGAAACCACACATTGAGCATTATATATTGTATTATCTGGGATCCCAATTATCGAAACAAAATTGAAATTATTGAGCGAATACAAAACAACTTCTTGAGATATTTACTTTACAAGAAAAATGGATTCTACTTGCAGGATGTATCTTCTTCACTCCTACGCAATATTTTTAATATGCCTAGTTTCTGCTCCAGACGAGATGTTTCTTGCGTTCTTTTCTTTTACAGTTATTAATGGTTCAATTGATTGGAATGATATAATGAGCTCTATAGATTTCGCTGTGCCCGCCAGATTTTTAAGAAACCAGAGTTCATTTCCAAATTTATATTCAAAATTTAATTATATTAGCAGGTTCTCGTTATATAGGTTTTATAACATTTTTAACACGTTCTCTGATGAACTTGACATTTTTAATATGTCTCTTGGTACTTTTAAATCGGAATGTTTGTATCTTTTAAATACAGGTGTTTTATTTTGTCTTTTTACAACATTTTAGAATTTTATGCGTTTTGATTTTCCGTGTTCTTGTGTAATCGACCATTTTTTTAATGTTTTTTCATAGGTTTTAATTTTTGTACTCTGTTTTTTGGCGCCGTGTTTGAATTTTTTATCTTAAGTGTTGCAATTTATTTTTTATCTCAAGTGTGTATTTACGTTTTTAAACTCCTGGTGTGTTTTTAGAAGACTCGCTGCTTGCATGATTCGACTTTTGAACCCTTGAATTTTGGAAATGATCTTTTAATTTTTTAAAAAAATATTTCTTTTTTGTATCGTAGTGTGTTTTAATGTTTATCTGTTTTCGTGTTCAATTATATATACGTTTGCAAAAGTTTTATGATTTTGTGTATTCTCTGTGTTCACCCTTTTGTTTTCTAGCGCATTTTTTTATTACTCGTTGTGACTTTTTTTCTTTGTGTATTTGTTGTTTATAGCACTCTGTAAATGGAGTTTTTTCTTTAGTGTGCTATTCTTTAAATAAATAAATTATTTATCTGCTCAAGGGCGAAACGTAGCGTAATTTTTCTTTCATAATTTAAGATCTAGATATAAAGACCAACTTATATAAAAATTCCAGTTCAATACCGTTAATATTCACAAAGATATCGGTATTGCAGCGAGGTGAATTTCGGTACACTCTAAGAGAAGCTAAAACATGAGCGCTCTTGCACAAATTGATACTTTTTTTAAAATTGAATCTTCGAAAGTTATATTGAATTTTAGGACAAAATACTCACGTATACTTGCAATTTAAATTACGTATTTAATTTATATTTCGATGATAACTTATTCAGAGGGAAATTAACCCGTTACCGTTCATTGGTTTCACTGTGAATCCACTAATTTCTTGAAAATGGAAAAAAAAACATGTAAATTTTTTTCCTTTGCATATTTATGATCAGATACATGTCTAATTCTCATTTTTGAAATAAATTTAGTAATTTTCAAAACAAAACATGTAGTGAACTTGAAAAGGGTTAAAGGAAAATCAATTCGATTTTACTTTGGAAACCCCGCAAGAGAATAGTGGTTTCAACGCATAACATACAAATTAATGAACTCTTGAATCACCCATCTGACCAATCCTACACGATGTCGCACAAATGTCTCCCAAATTTTACTCGCCAAGGGAAATTAATAGAAAAATGAAACCAATGGTTATTTTGAAAGCCGTAAAAATCTGATACAGAAGTTTCAGAATTAGTTGTAAATGTTGCCAACAGGTGGCGTTGTACGCTGTAGACGTGACACGTAGTCTGAGGAAAACGTTAAAAACTGTCCTTGACAAGCAACCGTTGCAATCGCATTACACTCGATTCCAAATGTGCGACTACTTCTCGTGGGGCGCATTGAAGGGCACTGTTTTCCGGAAGACTCGATTCTGGAAATTTCAAATTTAGATGCCATGAGTGTCAATTTTCAATCAATCTCTGTGGTGTCA
>BGPR01034413.1:0-16494 GCA_013235015.1 Araneus ventricosus
ATCATATAAATGAATAAATAAACCTTCATCAATAGCGTTATTAACTTGCGTAATATTGATGAATAAATTAAGAAATCATCATGAATGAATAAATAAAATCTTTTGCAGTTTCGTAATTGGTTGACATAGTATTACTGAATAAATAAACCGTCTGCAGTAGTGTTATTAACTTGTATAATAAAGATGAATAAATTATGAAATATCTTAAAATTTACCTTCTAAATACCAGTGAGTAGATTTAATACAACCAATGACATTAAATAGACATATCTGATATCTTTAAATGGTGTTAACAGGATGCTAATTATATTTGTTTCACTGTTTTCCAGAACGCAAATATTAAAGTTTAATTTTTTTCGTTTAGGGGATAAAATTTGCCCCTTTTCTAATTCAAATTTTGTTGCATTAGAAATACTTTAGAAGAAGTTTTAACCCTTATTTGACGTCGCTTTATTGCTTATTTTGAGTAGTTTTATCTCTTATGCATTCTCACAAGAAATTTCAAATTTGTTATACTGTCACAAAATATTCCTGTTGCTAAATGATATCGGTTGTCAGTTTCATGAAAACGAGGATCAGTATCATATTCGCTTTTGCTGAATTTGAGTTTCGATACGTTCTGTACTGATTTTCATTCATTATAATTAAACAAAATAATAGCTCCGTTATAATAAAATTTACTCTTGTGCCACTTTTCTGCTGTCAGTTAGTTACACATACATGAATAAGGAAGATTTCATTAATTAAACTGTCATTTGTATTTAATCGTAATTTGCAACTTATGAATAATTCGAAAATTAATTAGCTGTGCCTTTATGCAGTTAAATGAATAAAACATTTGCAGATCATGGCGAAGAATATTCACTCGATTATGACGGCTGCTAAATTTATGCAAAATTTATGACGCAGCAAGGGTTGAAGCAGTTTTGTGCCATCCAAATACACTTGCATCTGTTTTTGGTATTGAATTCAATTTGTAAAAATAACTTTATTTTTATATTCACAATTATTAGTTACTGCGTTTATCCATGTGAGCATTGTGAAAATATTAAACGAATTTATTTGCGTCAAAGTTCTTGCGGCTTTTGCTAAGAGAAATTTGTAAAACGATTGCAAAAAATCAGTGAAAATAGAGAGAAGTAATCAAACTGACACTGTATTATTTCTGCTGTCAACATCCCTTTTCTTCAACTAATACTAGGCCTACAACGATGAATGAAGTATCAGTGGATAGGATTGAACAATATTTTAACTTTAATATTTTTCCCTTTACATTTTCATAACTAAAAACTGTAAATAATATTTCATTAACCTCAAACGATTAATTACTGTTACCATTTTCTTTATATTGCATGTTTTGTAATTGATTGTCTACTTATATTATCTATGTTTTTAAGAGTTTGTTTTTCAGGAATGGCAACGTTGTTTCAGTAGGGTAGAAAAATGTCTTTAGAACTTGAGTTTAACTTTGTATTCTTCATATAATAAAAACGGCAATTAAAGTCGGTAAACTGGAGATTCTTTATTTAGAGTTTGAAGGAAGAGTTTATTTTAGTTTTAGAGTAACAATTTAGAGAGAGTTTTAAACAAGGATCGTTTACTAACTGCTGACATAACGTACTCAGCTTACGTTTAAGCGCATTGTTTGTGTTGCTGTTGTTGTTTCATGTCCCCCTGGCCCAAGAACGCATTGTTTGTTTAAAATATAAAAGAAAAGAAAAATTGTGACGCTATAGGCATTATGATATCACGATACGCAGTTACTTCACAACTTTTTTTAATATTTTACAAAGCTAACATGTATAAATCATCACTTTGACATATTTAACCCAAGTATTGAATTTCAACAACTAAACAAATAATTATATAATTTGGGGGAGGCAGGGGACCTTGAATGTGAGAGAGTTTCCACGGGACCAGTATTTTAAGATGGTGCAAAAATAATTTTTATCAGATCATAACTTCTGGGTTTATCTTCGGAAATACTAAAATCGCGAAATCATAACACCGTTTCAATTCTCAGAGGAAAAGGTAATTTTGTACACTGTAAAAAATATCCGTTTTTTTCCCGGACTTTTTCCGTATATTTTACGGTTTAAAGCTGTTTTGTTGACAAAACGGTTTTTCACCGTTTTCCGCTCCAGCCATAAACGGTTTAAAACCGTCAGTTCAAATTCTATTTTTCGTCATACGGTATTGCTTTCCGTACGATAACTTTCCCTTTTCTTAAATGTAATTTTATTGCATTCATTTCATGTTTTTAATAGGGTTCCATCTCCGCTATTGTTTACACATGTTGCAGTAAGTAACCTGTTGTCACTCATGAAAGCTAACCTTAAAACACGTGTTCTGGCAATAGTTGATTTTTACACCACTAGGTGGCGCCACTAGAGCTATAGTGACTTTAAAACTCAAATAGATTATTTTTACTTCACTTTATGAAGTCTCCGGTAGTCTAGTGGCTAGAGCGACTGCATTTTATTTCTATGAACGCGGTTTCGATCCCCGTCTCGGAGGGGTTAGAAGTTTTGTCACCATCTTGCATCAAAATCGTCCAAGTAAGTTCAATTAAGAATTATATTAATTAAACTAATTGAAATTAATAATTAAGCCTTGATTAATTAATATTCCTAATTGATAATACACATCAGCACATTTCAACTCGGACAGAAGGAGAAAAACAACTCAACTCAGTCGATGACGTCACTTACTTCGATGACTTAATTTTTACGGAGAAAACTTAATTTCATACGGTAAAAAACCGTTGTGACTACGGATTTACTTCGTAACTTTTACGGTTTTGCACAACCAACCGAGCTGCCGGTTTAAAACCGTAAATTTTACAGGATTTTTTTTACAGTGTATATATTTAGCAGATTTTTACAGATGCTATTTTAGAAGTTGGTTGCATGTAGCACATACTCAAAATTATCACGCTTGATTTGTTTTGTTGTTAGAGCGAAGTGAGGTTCGGTTTTAAGTCGAACTTTTTCATTTTGTCTGCTTCTCTGTAAATGTGTTTGTTGCGCAGTCACCACTAAACGTGTTGTTCGATTTTCTTCGAATTTGGCATGAACGTTCCTTGAAGTCATAAAACCGAAGTATGCGTAAAAAATTTTATTTTTTGAATCCGTTTCAAAATGTTGGTCGTTTTAATGGTTTCAGTGCTTGGAGAGTCAATGACGATTTTGGCATCTTTAAAACATTTGAGCCAATTGGGTAATGGCGAGATATTTAATAGTAATTTTGTGAATACTGATAAAAGCAGACATTTGATTGTAATTTTGTGAATACTGATAAAAGCAGACATTCAATTATAATTTTGTGAGTTTTGATAAAATCAGAGACTTGTGTAAATAATTCGTATTCTTTAAAAAAAATGGCTAAGCCTTTAAAGACTGCAATAAAGAGCAGATGTTAGATTTTTTTTTCTTGCCGCGGGGTCTACTGTTGACAGAACTTATCTTATATAAAATAAGTTATCTTACGATGCATTAAATTTGGTCAGAAAGGCTTTCTGAGTTGAAGAAATCTACAAAAAATAATTCATTTAATTTCTCTTAGCTTCATTATTTGAGCAGTTAGTGTTAGTTTCCTCTTCTTCCAATAATAAATTACCTTTCCTTAGCGATTTAAAAACCTTTTGACGAGATAACAATTGTCTCATTATTATGTGTTATTATTTATACTACGAGAGAACGATTGCATCTGTTTTTCTATAATTTATCATTTTTCCTGCATGTGAAGTTGATAAAGCAACCGATATCAAAAGCTTTCATACGACTGTTATTTTACTTATCTGATTCTAGCACGTGCGCCTTTGTTTTGGAAACTTTTAAACAAAATCACATCCTGCGTTCACTTCAGAACATTTTGTTCATCTCAATTTTATTAAATTTAAATCTGATTGAAATTCAGAATTTAAATAGTTGTTCATAAAGTTTTTCCTCAATTTTAACTCCAACGATCATTTCATTCATATTTCAAAATAATCTAATGTTTGACATTTCTGACACAGATTGAATGAGGAAATTTTAAAAAAACGATATTGATTATTTATATCAGTGAAAGTATTAATTTTCTTTCTTTTATGAAAGTTAACCCCTTCAGTCGGAATTTAGAAATAATTGAGTTAGAATTTTTTCCTTTGGAGTACTGTGTACTGCTGCAAAGATTAAAGCATAAATGAAATTTCAAGCCTCTAGATGAAAAATTAAAGAAGTTACCCCATGTCCGGCATCCGGACAAAACCGGATATTTCAAATAAAAAAAAGACACAAAATCACACAAATTTCACTTTAAAATGGTTGTCAAAGGGTATAAAATATTGTAGAAGCCTTTTAAATGGTGAAAAAAGGATTAAAAACAAGAAATTACTTGAAAAACAAAATTCACCATCGAGCTCCATTTTAGGAAGAACGATGATTTTCTCAATTTTTTTTCAAAAAACTAAAAAAATGAAATGATTCCATGCCCGAAACGAAAAATTCTTGCAACGATCATATTCACAAGAAAATCGAGAATCAAATAAAAAAAACAGCATGTAGTTTTGTCAATTATTGAATTAATAGGAGCAGTTCAAAGTTGATGTCCGGTATACCGGACACCAGGTCTGAAGGGGCTAGTCATGTTAGTACCGTAAAACGAGGGTTACTTTGCACCGATTTTCATGGCTTTGGGAGGAATTTTGAGATTAGTTTCATGGTATTTCTCTAAGAAAAGGGGCTTTTCTGATTTTTTTTTCCTTGATAAGTGATTACTAGCGAAACGTTTTACAGCAAAATTTGGGTCATACAGTAATTTAATAATTAATTTAATTTTTTTTTGAAATTTTGGTGCAAAGTTACCTCGTAAGTAGGGATACTGTGATGATCGTAACCTTTTTTTATGGTGTTGGTTCTTTTGAATGAATTACCATACTCCAGTGATGAGATACAAATAACAGTTTATTTAGATGACAACACAGAACACTATACAAACACTGAGTACGGACAGAATAGCAAAATAGGAATAATTGTTGCGACCTTTCGCGGTCAGCAACGACACAGACAGAAAGATACGTCTGGAAATCGAAATAAGCGTTGGGATTCCGGCCTCACTCGCCGACGCTTTCCGAAAAGTCCCTCCAGCCTTCGAGTTCGCAACTCGACCGATTCAAAACAATCCCCGACCCTCGGGGGAGGAGAGCGCCCTCCATTGGCGAATACGTGTTGAGAATCCCAACACTACAGATACTTTGCATTTTTTTCCAGTACACTTGAAAAACAAATTCACTGGATGCAATTTTAGAAATGTTTATTGTAAGCCCGGGTGGAAATGTACAATAAAATTAATGTTTCAAATATCTGATTAAAATTAACAATTTTATCCGATCAAATCAAGATGGCGTTTCAGAAATCATTTTATCCAGTTATTCCCAGGTGTGTTGATAAAATATTACCGCACTTTCTTAGTAAGATAAGGGTTTATTATCATTTTAAGATCTAAGCTATTGACAGGAAAACCGAAATCACTGAATTGGACTATACAAGTCTTTTCCTTCTCATTGGAGAAGACCAGGGGATTTCTTTATATGAAGTAGCTTTATTTGTAACAAACTATCCACTTGGGATACCCAAAAAAAAGTTTCTGCTACTGTCCCACTGCCACGAGAAAAACTCTGAGCAGGGTTGCCTCACGTAGACGAGTCGAAGAAAGGAGAGAAATGGGTATAAAAACCAACCGCAACATTTGGCAAACTAAGCACACTTCATTAGGCGAAGAATTCGTTTTCGACTGAAGTGCAAAGCGAAATGAGATTTCCGCCGGTTCTATCTCCGCCAAATGAAATAAAGCCCTTTCCTTCATCCCCAAAATGCAGTGGAATATCCCGTTTCCATAACGACCGCCACCGGCATGTCTAGTGTCTGGGAGTTTTCTCGTGGTGGTAGATAGTACTTTAAGAGTACATTAAACTTGTGAAATAGCATCAAAGCACGGTTTTAAGGCCTCTGGCCCCTTTTATACACCCTGGGCATATCTGAAGCTAAAGCAAACATTCTTCTTATTACAGTGAAACCTCTTCGAACGGCCACCCCTACATAGCGGCCACCCCTCTTAACGGCCAATTTTGCATGGCACGGATTTTTCGGTCCATTGACCTAATGTTAAAATAACCCCTCTGAACGACCACCCAACCCCTCTGAACGGCCGCCGGGTGGGTTCGCCCATCCCATTTAACAAACGCATCGGCTAGAGATTTACTTTTTAAACTGAAAAACGAACTTGAAAAAATGTTTTTTTTTTTTTCCGAGAAGGCTAAAAACTTAAAACAGTCACAAATTGTATCCTTTTTCAAAAAATGTAAAAAATTATTAATTAAAGTACTATTTTCTCTTTAGATAAGTCTCAAACTTCATTTTAAATAAGAAATATGCGTCAGACTTGTTTATATTATGTATTATAGCAATTATCTTGTAATTGTAACGAAACCCTTCAGAGCGGCCACCCCCTCTGAGCGGCCAATTTTTCTCGGAACGGAGGGGTGGCCGCTCAGAGAGGTTTCACTGTATTATTTAATACAAAAATAGATTTAGAAAACCAATGGACCTTATGCACCGTTTGGGTTCGAGAGTATAAAAAACAGCTGTGGTGGAATAAACTAAACGATCGGCCTATAAGCGACTCAGAATTAAAAGCAGTTCTGAGTCAGCTGTTTAAGACTGACCAATGGCTGCCTCCGGCAGGTCACGTGTCGGAGGATGTGACGTCACATGCATAAGGTCCATTGGGATTGCTTTTTACCGCAAATTTCCATTGTGCAAAAAATCCCTCCTTTCCGGTGCAAAATTGCCTCTGTTCAGAAAAAAATTAATTACAACTTAACTAACAAATATAATTGGCATCCAAATCAGCAAAATGAAAGCTAGGTTTATTATCTTCCAGATTTAATTGCACTTGCCTTCAGAAATGCCAATACTTTCTTCACCAGAGACAAATATTTTTAGCACGAAAATTTTCAATGGAAAACTGGCTCAATGTTTTCGTCCTTCTGTAACCTCCTGAATGATGAGGCAGCGGTGGCCTAGTGGTACGGTCTCGGTTCGAGGTCTCCAGTTTCGAAACTGGATTCCACTGAAGATCCGCCGAGGATGGCGCCTGTTGCACGCTAAATCATACGCAGTGGTCAAACGTCCTCCCGGTGGTGTGGCGCGGAAGTTTGGAGAGGGGGTGCCAGCTCAGGCGTCGTCCTCGTCATCCGACCGCGGTTCAAAATTACGAGGTCCGTCCCAAAATAGCTCTCGTGTTGCTTCAAAACGCGACATACCTAAACTAAACCTCCTGATATACGTTTAAAGAATGAAATACACTGGTCAGTGTTGTCAAGAAACGAGAAAAAAATCTCAATCCCATAAGCCTAATAATTTGGCCTCAATTTCATTTTTCACCGGTGCAAACTTGTAGAATCTTGAAGTTAAATGTCAACATAGAAATTTACAATTTCGCTATCAACTTTTTTACCTCTAGTTTGACAAATTAGTGATATCATCTCGGTTTGTCGCTGAACAGTGCGATTAGGGTTACTGTTTCCGGAAGATGTCTAAAGTCAAATTAACCGATAAGGCAGTTAAGTTTCTGGTAATTGATTTATAGCAAAAGCATAAAGCGTAGCATGTCATTCTCATTGCCCCCGTGTTCAGGTTAGCATATCCCGTGTTACGAACTTCCCCACAAAAGTAAGGGAGGTCAGTCCGTTGAACCCTGTGAGGGCCTGGCCGGATGGGGGAGGACCCTCCTTCGACCTTTAACCTTTTCTTGCAAGTTGACTTCTTGCTGTTGGCGAGAAAGTCAGTTCTATCAGCGACGCTCCCACTGTGAGGTGTCACGCATTTTTTAGGACACATGCTTGTGGAGCTAGAGAACTCAAGTGCTCTCGGTTGAATGCCGAAGAGAGGCACAATATAGTAACATGAATATTTAGGAATGTTTGATGTACCATTATCTGCTGCTAGTATGTATACAACATGATCTCCAGGTCGACAAGGAAATAAAGATGTTGAAAATACTAGATGTCATCATTTGGAACGTAGATAAGTACTTTATCAATTATTACATTTTTTAAGTCAAAATAAGTTGATAATTCTCCTGTTAATCTTGTGCGAAATAGAGACTTATCCACATCGCGATCAGTGATCTCGAAGATCCACCCTCAATATTAGGGAACAACTCGTGAATGCAGATGTGAAGTGTCATTGTATCGGCCAGAGAAGTTCATGTAAATGTTAATTAACCTTCCATTTTGTTTTAATGAGCCAATTTTGAAGGTAGAAATAACCCTTCTGTTTTCATGTTGATTGGCTGAGACCAAGTCATTAATGAAAGTTGAAACGGATGGGATAGATCCTCGTTAGGGTTTCCTTCCTGCAGCAGTAGATCACCTAATTGAAATTTGTTTCCAAAACTATATACGTATTTATTCATCCTTATATGAGTTTAGCATTCAGAAGAATTTTATTCATGTCGATGCAGTCTGTGAATTTTATTAATACATATTTTAATTTAACTTGACTCGTTTCTTGTTTGTAATGATGGAATTTTGCAACCAATTGTTCATTCGCTTCCTGATGAGCTTCTGAAATTTTGTTCAGTTGTGTGTTTCTGACGAAGATACAATATTTTATATTTCCTGAATTGAATTCTCGATTAATCTCTTGATTTTGATTCCATTCTCAGAAACTGTTGCTTCTATCAAGTTCTGCCAGTCAAGTTTAGGTTTATTTTAGTCAGATTAATGCTCCGTTTTGAAACAGCGCGAGAGCACTAAGCGTTTTAATTGAATCACCAACAATATTTAATTTACACCCAATATTTATGTAATAATTTAATGTACACTGTGTATATATGCAGAACTAATTGGGCGTTCCGCTTCCTGTACTCCCATCCCAGATAGCAAAGAAGGTTGCGGAAAGGTTGCCATTTCACTTTCCATAGGCTGTCCGCGAAAGCATTAACGCGCAAACCGTTTCGGAAACCATTGCCGCAAGGTTTACATAGGAAAGCTTTTTATGAACTACCTCACCGACAAGGTTTGAACGATAAGTCTGCGAAAACATTTCCGCGCAACCCTTTTCGGAAACCATTCCCGCAAAATTGGCGTAAGAAAGCTTTTTATTAACCACCTCTCCTATCGTGTGTAGCCCCGTCTGGTATAGTGGTTATTGCGTTCTCCTTCCAACTGCATGAATGCGGGTTCGATCCCCGGCTTGGAGGAAGTTGAAGTTTTGTCACAATCTACAATCTAATCGTGCAAGTAAATACAATTAAAAATTAGATTAATCAAATTAATAATTAAGATTTCTAATTAATTGACTTTCCAGAAAACTAAGATGACGTCAGAAGAAGGAGGAGAAAAAAGGGGTTGTACCTCTCTGTAGAAGTACTGCTTTGAAGAAGGGGTGAAAAAAAGGGGGGTTCTTTAAGAGTACGGCTTCGGACGGGGGTTCTATTTTGTCCGCCGAAGGAGGGCTCTTAGCAACCTTTTGAAAGGCCTGAAACAAGCTTGCAGTAAAAGCTTGGGGAAATCTTACTAAAAACCTTACAGAAAACCTTGTTCCTTGTTGACTAGCGAACCTTTTCGCTTACCTTGCCGTAAGGTTCAACCCTTGTCATGGAAACCTTTGTGACAACCCTTCACCCTTGCCGACGACAAGGTTTCCAAAACCTTTTAGACAAGCTTTCTTTGCTATCTGGGATCTCTTTTTCATTCCAGCAATTTTTTTCTTTTAATTAATTTGTCCTTCTCCAATCGACCAAAATCGAAATGTGATTTTTGGATAAGCGTTACAAAACGAATACGAGGAAAATGAATGAAGAATTGATAACAATAAAGATATGTTACGATCTCATAAATTTTTATCGGAATATTATCCTTACAAATTGGCATTTTATGTGGCAGTAAAATGGCCAGTAATGATTAAAATGTGTGGTTATTGTCCATGCAAATACATCGTTCAAGGATGCAACTCGAGGAGCAAAGCAATTCTGCGGGCATAAATTTGCAATAGGCAGAATTACACGAATTTGAAAGAATGTCACGGGAAAACATCTCTTTCGAAATGCAAGCCGAACGTTTTGAAAAAAATTGTAGATCTCTAGGAAAGAAAGTTCAGAAATTGGATTTCATAAACTGTTGTTGTAAAATTTTTTGAGAAACCGTCAGTTACGGTGGACTGTTTTGAAACTATTGTTTTTCGCCCACTTCAACGATTATCTCTCGGACCTCGCTGATTAAGCGTGAGATTTGTATCAGAATCCTAAATGTGATTGTGCACGTGGATTTACAGATCGAGAAAGCAGCTGATTTCTGTCTGATTCTCCAATATTAGCGAACAAAATTAATCCGGATATTTAACTGAATTTCCAAATAAATAAATTACCGTAATTTTATTTTTTATTCATCTTTAACTAATACTTCACTGATATTATTTATTTTCTTATTAATATATACATTTGAGTCGCGAATATATATATATATATATATTCAGTCCAAAAGGGTTAGCATGGGAAAGTTTAGGAAGCAGACGTGGATTAAAATCTGGAGAAAAAGTCCATCATTTTGTAACAAATCGGTCCTTCAGAAATGTGGAATTTTAAAATGGAATGGACCTTATGCACCCTTTGGGTTCGAGAGTATGAAAACACAGCTGTGGAGGAATAAACAAAACGATGGGCCTATAAGCGACTCAGAAATAAAAGCAGTTCTGAGTCAGCTGTTTAAGACTGACCAATGGCTGCCTCCGGCAGGTCATGTGTCGGAGGATGTGACGTCACATGCATAAGGTCCATTAATAAAAAGTACCACCAACAAAGATACTAAAGAGTGAGGTTTTAATTAATACGAAATTAGTTTCAATTTGGACGGATAATTTTTAACTTCAATTATTTATTGGCAGTTTTATTCATGGGATTTTTTTGAAATCGACTAAATGACAACCATTCGTTTGATTATCACTAACCGTATCAATTTCCTCTTATGTTTTAATTAAGACGTTCTATATTGTGAATTTGATTTTTTTCGCAATCTATAACCTGGAATATAGGTTGAGATATGAAAGGCTTCGCAGCATTGCTTGATTTTTTTTTTTTTTCAAATTTCATCAAATGGTTTTTTTTTACGCAAACAGGCTTCTAATCTTTCAAACCATATTTCATTACACTGCACCATATTAACACAAAATATTGTACGATACCTCCAAGATGTTGTAACCTTGTACTAATGGGGCAACAACGAAAGATAGAAAGCTTTTCTGCGATTAATTCCAATAAAATAAAAATCTTTCATCTAATTGCACGTCATTTTAAGCAAGCATTACAGCGGTGTAATATCTTGTCCTTTTTCCTCCGGCAAGATGAACAATGGTTTCAAGAACAGAAGTAGCGTAGCTTATGCGGCATGTGTCACGTGCACGTGGACAGAAATTGACTCCATTTAGTTAATGTCGTGTTGGAACATACTCTTTCTTTTGTTTAGAACGAAGCCAGCTAAAAAAAAATACGAAATCTTTACATTTTAAGAAACAGTGTGTACATTATATTTTAATTTAGTATGGAAAAATATAATTTGTTACTGCGCGTAATTTATTTGGTAGTGAATTTATATTTATATTTTTAGTTTATATTCTCTCAGTGGCATCATCTCTTCAATGGTTGCTATAGTTATGATATTTGCGGCGTGTTTTAAAAAATCGTGTTGGCGCGGAAATAAAAGCGTTTTCTGTGTACCCATTTTATAGTGTCACAATGAACTCAAATATGGGTAAGACTTAAGAACAATGTGCGGTTTCTCGCCAAACTGGGAAATTGCGCCAATCATCCAAAAAGTCGCCAAATATCCGCCATCTTGAATGGTGTCAAGATGGCGGCGATTCTACTGACAGCCGTAACAAAAAAATGTAAATAGTAAATAAAATTGGAAATATCACAGAAAATTGCAAATACTGCTTAAAATTGTATGAAATTTAACATGAATTTTCTGACATTCTGGCACAAATTAGAAATTCTGGCAAAGTTTTAGGGTTGCCTACAAAATGAAGAAGAAGAAATTAATTTGGCGCGGGAAAAGAATTCAACTTGGCGGACCGCACACTGTTCTTAAGTCGAGCCCAAATATGTATTTATATCAAATACAAACTAATGCTAAAGCCTTTCGAATGTGTCGACTATTAAGGCATTACTTTTTTAGAAAGAAATTTCGTTTTATAAAATTATTGCTTTATTATTTATTTTACAAGCTTAGTTCTAACGTGGGCTTTTGAATCAACGTAAGTGTGTGTCCTAAAATAAAAAAATTTTGCTGTAATTTCGAAGATTTTTTTTTATAAACACCTTTTTTTTTACAATAATTAGATTTAAGGCATACACTCTGCTTTTATTTATTTAAAGTTATTTCGGTGAAGCCTTTGTGCATTCATTTGAAGATAATATTTGTTAATTCTTCGAATTGTAGGCATTTGAATATCTATAAAGCTTGTGTTAGAATCTGAAGATTTGAGATTATGAATGCCTAATGTTAGAGAAAAATGTCCAGTAGGAGATATAATATTCTATAAATGCAGAATATTTGTATAAGTTCATTAAAAATATTTCAAAATATTTGCATGGCCAAATTGGAGGAGGACAAAAATGTAGAGACACCTGAAAGTATCCTGCAGTATAAGGGTTAGGAAATAAAATTTAAAAATTTAGTTTCAAAACTAGCTAAGCATTCCTTGTTTTCAGAAGCTAAAATGAATTTAAAATTTAATTTGGAGGGTGAATGCCCCCCCTAAGTCGCTGTAACTGTATAGATTATTTTGAATACTATGATAATGCATATGCAAGTCCTGAGTGTATAAGCGTAATCAGTGGCGAATCCAGGATTCAGGTCGGGGGGGGGGGGGGGGAGGTCATAAAAATTTTGTGTCGTAGTGACGAATGTCAAATCTCATGGCTTACACTTTAACTTTACAGACTTTCCTCACCTGACAATAAGAATCATAAATAACACTACAATACTTTCGATAATTTAATAAGAAAATACAATTAAATAACTAGACAAAAAATGCTTTCTACCACGTTAATGTTACAAGTACAAGTGGAATGACTAGAAAAATTTTTGAGCCTATCAAGCCAGAAAGCAATGTTGTCACGATTTTATTATTTTTTTACAAATGAAAATTAAGAGCAAACAGTTGCAGTGATTTTAAATAAAATAATTTTAGTTTAGCTCTGGGGGTGGGTTCTGTAGCCCGATAGTCCCCCTGGATTCGCCACTGAGTGTTATTGTTGTATAATTGTTAATGTATTTACTATTGATTATTCGTGAGTGTATTAAGCATATTATATTTTTTTCATATAAGACATTACAATTATTTCCTTTTTTTTCTTCTAGCAATAAGAACTTGAATGAACCAGATATTGAAGTAAGATCCCTTGATTTTTTCATCATTATTTTATGTAAAACAGAGCTTTTTAAACACAATTTTTTGCATTTATTGCATTTGCTAATTTACCAAAAATTTTAAATGATAAAATCACATCAATTATTTATAAATATTTAAAGAGTTATCTTTTTTTTTATTAATTGTATGGTTATTTAATAACAAAATTTATAATAAAAATAATTTATTTTTAAGAACAACTCGTAGTAATTTCTTAGAATGTTTAAATTTTACTGATAAGTCATCATCTTTTTGTTCTTATCTCTAAAAATATTCGTAACTTCCGATGTATTCCTAACTGTAGTAGGCTTTTTATTTTTAGATGCAACAAAATTGAAAATTTGAGAAACAGACTTCTCAAAAAGGCTGTTCATTTCATTTATAACTGAAATCTCTTGTACAATTCTGACATGCCATGCAATAACAAATTCAAAATCTGGTAGCAAAGTCTTGGCTTTGCGATCTGCACGTCACTATTCAGCTTCACTGAAGTACGGTCATGAACGAGAATGGTGCTTATTACATCCGTTGCCTGAAATTAAATACCCTCATGAATTAATTATTGATTTAGAATGGGCTTTAGTTCAGATGTCAACCTCGTCATCTGACCAGGTTTCAAATTTTTTAGATTTATCTAATAAGTTGTAGTCCCTAATAATAAGTTCAATTTAGCTGTAAAATATTATTTAATCCAATAAAGGCCAAACTAAAGGTCCTAAGTTCAAATGGGGTTGTGTTCATGAATACACAGAGAAGGTCTAACATATTGTGACAAAATTGTCTTGTGGGTGTATGTGAATGCAATCCAATAAGCAGGACTTGAAAAAAATAAAGCTCTTTATTTTACAAATATTCTAGGAAAAAAAATGTAGCACAAGTATTACACAACACTAGTAAGAATTCACAACAGAGATTATCATTAAATCTCAATACGGCACTCAAAGGTTTCTTATTAGCTCACCAGATTGCTTGCTGATCAAAATCCAACTCACTCTTCTTGGCTTGAGAGTGTGCCTTTATACTTTTCAACAGGAAGTGACTTCATTAAGTAGGAAGTGACGTAATCTCTAGAAAGTTCATGAAACCAGTAGATATAGGTGGAAAGTTTGAGGTCCTTCTACAAAATTCCCTTTGTCGCCAAATTTGTCTCCAAGTCTAGCATCTCAGGGAAACGACTTTACAGCTTTGTAACAATATAAAGAAGAATCTGACTGTTGGACTTCCATCAGATTCTTCGACATCACTTCAAAAATATGACGGGAAACAACATCCACGTGAAAATTTTTTTAACAAAATATCTTGCTCATCATTAGTGATTCATGTATGTATTTTACTTTCTACTTTTGTATGCAGTTTGGGCTGAAAAAAAAGAAAGAAAGAAAAAATAAAATTCTTAGACGAGACTGCAGAATGCTACTTGAACTGAAATGTGGTGATAAGTGGGAAAAGTTTAAAAATCTGTGATTGAACAAAATAAATCTATAATCCGTTGTTTCCCGTTCAGTTATCTATTTCAATGCCTCAAATGTTTGTCACTCATAATCCCAAATATGTAAATCTGCAGGAAAATGAAAAAATACCCATAAAGAATGAATTGTGTATTAACTGAAAATGAATTTAATACTTTTACTTAGCAATTTTTATGTAAACAAAATAATTTAAAAAAATTTTCTTACTGATATTGAAATAGTCAATATTTTTCAGAATACTAATTATTTGTGCAAAATATTCAGTCTTAATTACTCTGGTTTTGTGTGTTTGAAAAGTAGAATAGAATTAGCTTCCTTCAGCTGATAGAACTATTAATGAAACAAATGATAAATTTTATTTAAAAAAATTTAATTGTTTTACACTTTCATGAACTACCAGCAGCCTAGTTGGTTAAGGCGAGGTATGGCTTAGGAACATGATTTGGAGGAGGAAGATTATGAGTTCTATCTTGGATGTGGTGTTAATCAGCATCATTGAAAAATTGGTTGACCGAGGTGTGCAATGCCGATATCTTTGTGAATACTAACAGTATTGAACTGGAATTTTTACATAAGTTGCCCTATATATCTGGCTCTTAAGTTATGAAAGAAAAATTACTCCACGTTTTGCCCATTTTATGAACGTTAAAGAGTTAATCAGCAACATTCAAAAATTGGTAGACCGATGTGTGCTTGTGCCATCAGGCTCATGGCAGGAGACTTCCTCCAAGTTAAATACAAATGCAGAGCAGTTTCCTCTGAAAGTCCTCCAGGAAGCCAATCTACCAATTAAGAGCTAGGTGAGACTTCAATAACAAGTTATACTTCGGTGCTCCAAGTTTGTTGTGACCAACAGAAGATGTAGCACTTCTCCTTTGTCATGAATGTTTGTTTCATGGACTTGACTGGATATACCACACCAAGTGGGATTCGAGCCACTACCACTGCAGAACTCGTGACAAAGAAGAATGATTTTTGCTGTTTTGGCTTGAGTGGCAGCAGTAAATATAGTAAAAAAATACATTATTATTTTTTTATAGTTTACTTAGACATTTGTGTAACTATCATTATTGGAATTAGGCAGGTTTATTTACAATATACAAATGAGAAAATTAAATCCAATTGATGTGGTAAATATATATTCATTTAACCTTTTAAAGGGCATTTTTTTCTAGTAATGGTATAATAAAATAGCTTTGAGATTGACGTTATTTTAAGAAAAGGAATTCATTAAGCTTAGTAGATGGCATTAATTTTTTGTTAATTAATTTCATCAATAAATAATTAATTACCAAGTTAAGACACTTTGTTATGATTTGGAATAAGAAACTGAAACATCTAGATTTTGTTTGATCGATAAATATGACTAGAACTCACACCAACCTTAAAAATTGATGAAGTTGGTGGTAAGTATATTTACCATGGCCTTTATAGAGGGTTAAAAACATATTAATATCTAATTCATAATTAAAATTCTTCAGTTATCTTAATATTTAGACTGCTAAATTTGACTGTATATGTCTGATGATTCTTTCTTACTGTCTGTCTGTCACAAGAACTCTCTCCGC
>BGPR01034415.1:0-16493 GCA_013235015.1 Araneus ventricosus
GTCATCTAGTTCTGAGCTATGTTTAAAGTTTCAAGTCTCCAGCTCATAGGGAAGTTAGTTTAAAATCGATTGCAAAATTTGAACAAGATATAGGAAGACTGTGAACTAATAGTAGGAATTGAAAAACATTCGACTTTTGTCAATTTTCATGATTTTTAAGGCCGATTCAGAAAGCCTAGAATTTAACCTCGTATAATTTCTCATCAAATAGTAATTTTTCCGTGCTATAGCGACAAAAAAATGTGATTTTTTTTCGACCCACCCGATTGCACATGTCATCCAATGGCAGTAACAGTAATAAGGGGAATAAAAGGAATAATAGAAGGAAAATACTTTGAATAAATATTTCTTTCTTTTTAAAACACACTGGTATACATTTTCACTAGACAAAAAGGTAGAGTCGTATTTATACACCTAATAATGTCGGAATTGATCACGTATCACTGACAACTGCTAAAAGGGATCATCAGTTTCTCCGCATTTCCTTTGTTATCAACTTGACTACACCACCTACGACATTACAACTTTACAAAAATTTAAAAAGTTACAATAGTAACTTTCTGGTCAAAGGGATATAGGAAGAGTTTCGTCTTATTGATATATTTTTTCAGTGTCATTTCATGGACTTTATTTATTATTATCATTATTTTTTGTGTTTTCAAAATCTTTTCCCAATGCAGGTATTTAGAGATTGTTCTAAAAGCAACATAAATGGCAATTTCAATAATGATACTTAAACGAATATTTCTTTCAAATTTTTAAGCTCTGAAGCCGAAAGTATCGTCAAACTTTCCTGATTATGTCTTTAGTAACGAAATTGAAAAAACCTTTCTGACCTGTGAAGTGCCTTTCAAAAGCCGAAACTTCAGCGAAATAGAAGATCAACTCCATTATGTTTGGTTTAAAGACGAAATACCGATTTCTGTGGACAGCCCCGTCTTGAATCTGAGTTCGTATCCTGAGCCTGTGAAGCAGATTTCTTCATATGCAATTCGCCAAGGCACTTACAGCTGTGTTGTTACAGTTGAAGGATTAGTAGATAGCTTCTCATCTGAAAGCGTGAATATTTTCTTAGGTATGAATTTAAATGTTTTAATTTATATTCTCAACTATTGTATTATGTTTCAAATTTTTTAAAATTTCACCATAACTCACCTTGTAACACAATCTTATCTTTCCAACATATTCTTTCAGAATGTGAAGATTTTATTAGTGATAGATAATATAAATTACGTATTGATAAGTCATTCTTAAAAGGCTTTATGAATAAATCCTCGTCATGAATATTTTAAAGCTTTTATTTATGAGAAAAGAGATTATGCATCAATTCTCCAGCACCCAATTTTTCTTTTCCAATGACAGTTACCTCCTCCCTGAACAACTACGCCCCTTTGGGTTTTGTTATCTTTATTACATAGCTGTAAAAGCTGTGTAATAAAGAAAAAAAGATGAAATTAATAATTGCGACTTCAATTAATATATGCGATGCTGTTTCTTGTTTAAATTTAAAAATGCTCTAAAATTTCGAAATTCTGACACTATCGCTTTACAGTTGAAAAACTTTTGCAGTGAATGAGACCAAAGACATAAGTGTAGGAGTTATATAAAGCCCCGAGCATTCATAGAACTCACCAATTCCGGCTTGTATTTCCTATATTGAGAGAGAAGATTAAAAAATATTTCAAGTACGTTTCATTTCATAGTTTCAAGCTTTTATTCCTTTACAGATCACTACATGTTTCGTTTAGAAAATTATTAAATTCATTTCAAAAATGAGTGTTATACATGTAGCTGATCATAATATGTAAAAGAAAAAAAAATAGCATTTTTTATTTTCAAGAAAATTGTGGTTTCACAGTGAAACCAATGAACGGTAACGGGCTATTTTTCTTCCGAATAAGTTATCATTTAAATTATTTATTTAATTTATAAATATGCATAAGTATCCATGATATTCAAGATTCATAAAATTTAATATTACTTTCGAAGATTCAATTTTTAAAAAATATCAATTTGTGCAAAAATCCTTATCATTTTGTTTCTCTTAGAAATCGAAAGCAATTTAGCTTTTGCAATACCGATATCTTTATGAATACTAACTATATGGAACTGGAATTTTTATATAAGTTGGCCTTTATATCTGGCTCTTAAGTTATGAAAGAAAAATTACCCTACATTTCGCTTATGCGCAGTAAAAAATTGCTCAATGTGTGGTTTCACTGCGAAACCAATGAACGTTAAAGGGTTAATTTCGGATTGAATAATTAGTAAAATAAAGACAATCTTGTAACGACAAATTAGTTTTACATTTGAGTGTTATGGCTACATTTAATCAATATCCGACAATGATTCAACTAACGTAGGTAAGCAAAGATTAGCCAAAAATGGCTCCTCTGACGTCCAAGTCAACCACCAGTTATCTACGGATTCTATGATTACAGAATTAAAATATTATTTACCGTTTCTTATTAAATGTGATCTTTTAATTTATTTTTTTCCAATTAGGGGATTGGCAAACCTACATCGTTTACATGCAAGCAGGTTTAAAAAGTGTGCTAGACGTAGATTTCTCTGAAAGCGAATCATTTTATGCACTCATGCGCATGATAAACAATTCCATGAATGATGTAATCAGAAATACCACGACGGACAATCAGTGGTTAAATCTAGAATGGGATTATCAAATGTCATGGTGAGTAGTTTTACTCTTCTCAGTTTCTGACCGTAAGATCTACTCAAAGTTTATATAAAAATAGATTCCTGTAGTCTAAAGCATGTTCATCATTTTCCAATCATTATTAAAGATTATCGTAAGATCTACTCAAAGTTTATATAAAAATAGATTCCTGTAGTTTAAAGCATGTTCACCATTTTCCAATCATTATTAAAGAAAAGCATTGAAGCAGCATTACATCGTTTCTAATATTTTGACCATGTATTTTGTATATTTTAAAATCCAAGATTTAAACCCACCTTCGGAAAAAGAAGGGTTTTCCTAGTTAATAAAAATGCCGAGTCCTCTTTGAAAAATAAAGGAATTCTCAAATCAAAAATTTACAAAGATGCCAAGAATACTACAAACTCGGCAGAATACCTATGCAAACGGCACCGTTTAAATTAAAGTGATCTTTTCTGGAAATTTATTAAGTAAATGTTTTCATTTTGAAACGTAAGCTAACTTTAGTTTTCTAATGACAACACTCATTGTCAATGTCAAAAGAAAAGACGCATGGCAAAATTTTCAGATGCATATATTTTATCTTACTTTTGTGATTATATCGGGAAATGATAAACTGTTTTCAAAATTCTCAAGAAAAGATTTTGTCCCATTATTGTTCTACTAGCAGTACGCGCACGACGATGCCCGTGGAATCAAGACTTCAACAAAATGAAAAAAAGAAAGAAAAAAACGCCCACAATGTCATGAAGAAGTTCTGAAAACAAAGCAAAAGATACACATTATTGATTTTCCCGCTTATTTTTCTTCGCTATAATGATATTTCAACTGTAGAAATCGGTTTCGAAGTTTAGTCATGTAAACAAACTTTTACATTTATAATATTATTAAGAACTAGCTGATATACCCAGAGTCGCTCAGGTCTTTGCCTTCTAGTCTAAATACTTATAACTTTTTGAAAACTAACAAAACAGCTAGTTTTTCGGTTCAGTGTGTTTCTTTGCTTGTCGTTTGCCCTCTCCCACTTCGTTTGACCCCATGGCCAGAATTTAAACCCCTTTCTTATTTCTGTCTCCCTACTTTAAACAACATGAGACGAGTCTAGCAACCCCCATGAGATTCCATTTTCCCCCACATCAATCCTGTACCGACAACAGTTGTTCTTTCATATTTTTGCGAAGTCTTAAATTTGTTTCCTTAATCGCTGATCTTATGGCAAGAAAGAAAGTTTTACAGAGGTTTTACTGGAAGCCAATCCAATAAACTCCGGCCACGGCTATAATCTTGGCTGTCATTTGGTGATAAATTTGGCGACTTAGGCGACGTAATGAAGCTTCTAGAAAATACAAGAAATTTGGTCCTTTTCTACTAGGAGCGGAAGTATCAAGAACCTTCGAGAGATTACTATGCGACGTCACATCCTGTCGGAAAAGCTATAAATAGAGAGTGCTCATTAATTGAGTTAGTTAGTTGGAACTTGTTTAGCAGTGTAAGTTGGTGAACTGAGAGACATTGATCGCTATTGAAAGTGCTGTGACCGATATTTATTAGTGATCTACTGCCTGTTTGAGTTATTACTTTATAAAAGTGTTGCTAAGTTTTGTTACATGAGCTACGTTTAATTTTTCTAGAATATTCAAAATAAAGAGTCGTATATTTCTTTATTTATGTGTTTGTTAGACTGGATTCATGTACACCTACTAGACGATTTTGGTAACAATATCATCGTTTTTATTGCTGTGACCCGAAGTACCATTCTCTTTTCTTTATGCCTGTGCTCACGACAAAAAAAAACCACCCCATAGTGTTCCTTCTTGTTATTCTTCGGTCGCCTCCCCACGATAAGAAACGGGCACAGTAGCCTCGAAAGACTATTACACACTGATTAGGATAATTAAAACAATTGTGATATTTAAATGAAACTGCGCATACATATTAATTAAATTAACGTCATTGGATTGTTGTGCATCCATATGAAAAGGTGTAATCACAAAGGAATCACTCCCATTTAGCCGTAGCATGCGGCATATCTGCAGGACCCAGCAGCCACGAAAACTAATTTTGGGCAATCTCGCCGAAGCATTATAGCCTCATTACAGGCTGCCCAAGTGACGAACCCTCGACATCGTGTGGAAATAACTCAAAACCACACCATTATTGTACCCACTAAAGAAGCAAGGCCCTAATTAGATATACTGCAGTTTCTCATTGCCTTATTTGAGTTCTCTTTCTGTGGGATCCATATAAAAAGGAGTGCATGCTATGAAATGAAAGCGGAAATAAAAATTTCTACCTAGGAGTTAATGTAAAAGAAACATTTTTATCAGAAACATAAAAGTGGGCGAAGCACTTGAATGAAGGAGTTGATGAAAAAATAAAATGGGTTTGAATTTAATTACAACAATAAAAAGCATTCTTACAAATTGTGTTTAAAATGAATTTTGAAATGTTTATTAAATTTGAAGAAAAATTGTACTGCAATTAAAAGTAATATAATTAAAAAGATAATTTGTTGCTCTTTATTATTTTATAAAATTCATTTCCGTGCAATGAATATTTCAGAAGTTAATGGCGAAAGCTGAGCGAAATGTCAAAATGGTCGCCAAGGTCAGGAGGTCATTGACTTCCATTCCCCTGATAGACAGTTAGAACATCTGTAAATGTCTCTTTCCAACCATAAGATTAACATTACGGGGAAGCGGCCTAACAGCATCGTAACACTATCGAGCTGCTTTCAGAACTTGCCCATCCCCAAAAACCGCATTTGCACAACTTTTAGAGTTTTCTGTGTTTTAACTTCTGAAGCATTATTACTGTCACTTAATACATTTTCGGTGGTATTGAAAAAGTAATTTGATTAATTAAGTGATTCAAAATTATTTTTGCAAAATTGTGCCTGTTTCATCACCCAAATCTTTCTTTGCATTTCTCTTAAAAATATTTGTTTTGTAAATATTAAAATCCTTTTCTCTATTCAATTTATAAAATTCCCAATTTATTTAGGAAAAATGAAGAGAATGTTACAGTCCAATTACTTTTGTACACCAGGAGATCTTGGAATGTAACTGAGATAAAGAAAGACTTTAAAAAGAATCTTTTGCCGATTTTGAGCTATATAAATTCTACCGTCTCATTGGAAATAGGTGTTGCTGGTGAGTTTCTGTTTTCTTGCTTTTCGTTTGCCTAAAATCAAATAGAAAAAAATTCCTTTTGGTTTTGTGAACTGTATCTGCACTATGAAATCTCCTACTTTGTCTAAAATTCTCACTGCAGGGCAATATATTCAAATATTACGTAAAAATGGTTTGTTGCAGATATTGTGATGTGCAATCAAATAGAATAAGCTTTATTAATATAAAAAGTGTCGTACTAAAACCGTACGGCTAATTCAAAGAATGGCATAAAGATGTGACGGATGACCCTCCCCCCTACGGACCGACCTAGTAGTAGGAACAGATGATTTACATTCAAAGGTACGGGTATCTTTTAGATTTACCCGACACCTGCAACTTATCGAGCCTTACCCCTCATCCTCAGCTGACTTGTTTTTCATACATCTGACATTCATCACCTTGGGCTGCCATTCATTACAAGGCTGTTGTGCTCGGTGCTGAGCTTTCAGGTGTCTTCTTTCCTGCCTCTTGTATGGAATGTTGCAACATTCCCTAACAGGGGTTACCTGCAGAAGTGTGTTCCCTTGGGAACCCATTCTTCTCTGCCGATATATAAAGTCGGAACTGAACAAGCAGATGGAGAGATCACTCTGAAAGCCAAACTGGCCGGTTGATTTTACGAGGTCCGAACCGGACATTTGCACCGAAATTCGTTGTTTCTCCTCTTCTCAGTGAATGAGTCTCCCCGCCGGGCTTTTTCTTTGTATTGCTAATTATTTTAATTAAGAACGATTTTCTCTTATATTTGTAAGTTTACTCTAGATGTAAATATTATAATAAATTTAATTATTTATTTAACTCAGTTGTGAATGTCTGACTAAAATTTAGCTGCAAAACGTTACACAGATGTCTTTTAGTAAAGGATACAATTTCCCTTAGTTATAACGCATATTATACAGCATTCTCAATACAAATTTATCAAGCATTTCTTAGGGAAAACATGTCATTTCTCACAAGCACTTGGGGAATTAAAGGAACTTTTGTGGTAACTTGAGGTGTAATTTGAATAGGAATCTTTTAATCCCACAACCGAACAGATAAACATCAGATGGAAAATGAAAATTTTTGTTTGTATAAACCATTTTTGGGCATTTTAGTTAAAATGTTATAAGTCGAAGCTGGAATCTCTCAATTCTTTCTCCCTTTTCTTTCCTTATATTCTTAAACAAATATCTTGTTTGTATTAGGTTACTGTTTGCCAGTATCAAATCTGTAGTATAAATCAGATCAGCTATTTTAGGCTATAGTCATATAAATAAAATCCATTTAGTAATAAGAAAAAAAAGTCAAAAATGCTATTTCATAAATATTGACGATAATTTTGTTTATACTGTACGTCTACAGCATTGAGAATCAGTAATATATTAATTTTTGGCCCCAAAAGCTGCATTGGTGATTATTTCCAAGGGATGTCTTACTTTTTCATACAGAATTTATATTTACCAATGTAAAAAATTTGATTTAACATCTATATATTTATGCACAAAAGTTTTTATTTATTCAAGATTCTCTGTATATGGAGCATCGTCATAAAAAACAAAAATACAGGTAACACGTGCACTTTCGTAACGACAGTAGGGAATGTAGACCGACAAAGCCACCTTCTAGTCAATTGCCGTTTGAGACCTTTGACTTGTAAACACCACAGATTTACCAATAGTAATCACGTTCAAGAATTGATATCGGCCAATGTCGTCAACGAAAGAGTTGAATATTAGTGCAAATTTAATCACTTCCAGCCTCATGATTGCTGTCGATCTTCTAAGAAGATAGGTCATATTGCTGAAGTAAGTAATTCCTCCAGGGTTGTGATACTTTGAATCCGTCTGGCGATATGTCTAACTTGATGCCATGCCAAGAGGAATGCTTGAATATCGGCCCTGCGAACAAACAAACATTTTCTTTCCAGTCAGCAATAAGCTCGCAGATGATGTCCCATCTAAAGAAATAATGGATTCCGACCCTGATCCGATCTTCTAAGAAGATAGGCCATATTGCTGAAAGAAGTAATTCCTCCAATGTTGTGATACTTTGAATCTGTCTGGCGATATGTCTAACTTGATGACATGCCAAGAGGAATGCTTGAATATCGGCCCTGCGAATAAACAAACGTTTTCTTTCCAGTCAGTAATAAGCTCGCAGATGATGTCCCCATCTGAAGAAAAAATGGATGCCGACGCTGATCCAGACTTACGTTTCTATGAAGGGAAGGGCTCGACTTGTGAAATTCAGTTCGGAATGAGAATCGGTATATCAATAGTATACCTTTAGGGTGTTCATCGATTAAAATATTAAAACGCAACAGCATAATGTAATTTTTAAACTGTCAAACGATTGTAAATGCAACTTTATTGGTGATAAATAATAATTATAGTTACCCTTATGATGAAAAAGTTTCATTAAAGCGCTTTTTATTTGTAATTTTTTTTGAAATTTTTCTATGTCTATTAAATTTTATTATCATACAAGAGCCAGATAGATAATTCTCATAAAATCATTGGAAACGAAAGATAGGTTGACATCTCCCACTTTTATTAAATGGTGCACGTTTCTTAAAGAGATCTCTTTGGAATTAAACTTCAACTTTTTCACCACTTTCAGTTCAATAGATTAACAGCTACTCTTTCTTTCCCGGTTAAAACTGGTTCCGTATATTTCAAGCGAAAATTTTGTAACTACTTTAATCGAATAATTTTAAAATGTTAATGTCGTTTATAGATAAAAGTTTTTAAAGAATCTCTGTAAAATCATCAAAATTATTTTTATAATTATTTAACAGTTTAAAAATTAAATTATAAATATAACTCATGTGTCATATGAATGAAATTTATTTAATTGATGAAAATTAGTAGTATATAAATAAAAGATATTTATAAATTTTTATTTTAATTTAAAACTATTAAATTAGGCATAAGTATGGAAGCTAAATAACTGCGATCTTAACTACGGCTTATATAGCAAGTCTCCTGAAAAACCATGCCATCTCTTATTTTTCCATAAGTTACTACTTTCAAGAAAATAAAGTATCTAAGATATTTATTGTTTTATATCTTTGTTTACTTTTCAGATGCTTGTTTTGAACAGGCTGTTCCTTCTTCTAGCACTTCCTACAATGTTACCTTTCTGTGGACAGAAACAGGACAAACAAAGTCCCTTCTATCCGAACCCGTGTGCTTAAAGGGTAAACTATCACTCCCTTTGTTTGATTTCATCTCTCCGTCTGATATATCTCAGCTTATATTGTTTTAGATCCCTTATTGTTTTCCAAAGTTTTTAAAATTTTAACGATATTTAGAAATAATATAAACAATAATTTTGAATGAATAATAATAATGATAATGTTAATAAATTCATAGAACTGTATTTCAAAATTTCTCTACTAACAGTTATGGAAACTAAAATGAGATTCAAAAAATAATTGAAGGCAAAAATGGTCTACGATAAATAAACATTCTTTTTCAACCAATTATAGCCTGAATAGCAAAGGCTGGAATAATAATCCTTGAAGATTGGTTATGATTACATATTTTTTCAAGCGTACATTATTTGTAAAGGCAAAACAGGAAGTGCCTTATTTTAAAACAGTCATAGTAGAATGCGAACTTTTCTATCCGAACACGTTCAAAAGTCGATTTTCGGCCAAAATTCCCATTTTTTTAATTTTTGATGATTTGGATAGTTCATTCATTTACCTTTCTAAAACATATTTACTTTTGTCGGTACGTTAATTAGAAGATGAGATATTAATTGTTTTATAACAAACTGGAAGTGGGCGTTTAATTAACCGGAAGTTGTCATTTAAAGGACAGAATCCTGTCAAAAATTCTTTTAAACTGCATTTTTTCAAGTTAATATGATGTTAGCATATTTTTAGGAATCTTTTTTGAAGTTTAGATACTTAATTTCAGTGCGTGGCAAAACTAAAATTTGATTTTTCTCAAAATTAGATGTTATGCATAATTTTCACACTTCAAACATGAAAATTCAAGATATTATCATTCGATTGTTCTGAAATTTTGTGAACACTTTCTTCAAATGTGTCTCTAGTGAATGTACTAGAATAATGTATATCGTAACAATGTTTTTTTAATTATGGTCTTTTTTCTGAAAAATGACATGAAAAATTTGTTGAAAATCTTATAATGATTGTTCGATTAGCTCTAAAATTTTTATTTATACAAAGAATGTTAAGATTCTAGTACAAGCACTAGTCCATACCATGTAGTTTATTTTAGTATTAGTTTTATTTGAATTATTACAAAAGTGTGACCTCTAGCATGTTTGAAGTTTTAGGAAATTTCCTCTAAAAAGCAGCAGAAATTCAAGATTTTTTTAAATTTATAATAATTTATACTCAAAAATCATACTCTAATATTAACCTTTATTAAATTCGAATGTAAAAAACATATTTTGGTGTTTCTATTTCACAATTTAAAAAAAAAGTGCTCCGAACGTGTTCCGATACTTTTCGGAACGTGCTCGTGCCTTTTTTTAAAACAGTCATAGTAGAATGCGAACTTTTCTGAACTAGGAGAGGGAAAGAGTTGGGAAGTTCAGTTTCGGATGAGATTTGGTATATTAAGAGTATACTTTTAGGGTGTTCATCCATTAATGTATTAAATCGCAATAGCCAGCAATTCGGAAAGAATAGTCCTCAAACCTTCGGCTTAGCTTATATGCAAGTAAGTTGTTGTTTGTTGTTTTATGTCCCCCTGGCCCAAAATTAGACCAGGTCCATGACACCATGTCGCTCCAACAACTCCACAAGTCCTTTGCCCTCCTCACTCCACAGGTGCCTCGCAGAGGCGCCAATACAGTCAATGATATGGGCAGGAGAAGCAGGACAGGAACAAGGGCAAGAAGAAAAAGTCTTTTCCTTATCGATGAATTTTAAGCTTTTAATGTGTCCACTACGCAACCTGGCCAATGCAGTCTGAGCGGATCTTGTGCCTACGGACTATAGAGACAGACCAGGAAGTTCCCGGCATACCAATAATATGTGGGAGGATGTTTCCAAGCGGAATTTGCTTTAGCCTTGTGAATAGAAAAAATTTCGGAAGTGAAGAGTTCACTAAAGGTTGCAGAAGGAAGAGCACTTCCCTCTTTCGCAAGCACGTCTGCCTCCTCATTGCCAAATACTCCAACAAGTAAGTTGTAACTGCTACTGAGGAGCGCGATGCGTGGTCGATATACTACTCTCTTGCTAACCTTTTGCCATAGATTCGATCAAGCGTCCGGTTTTTTCCTTCAAAATATTTTTCAAAATCAATAAATTTTATTTCAATTAAAAATTTATAAGTTCCTTTTATTAAAATATTAATGATTTTTTATGCATCGAATAATTGTTTATTGATATGGTACTTCAATGATAGTTATAATTTAATTTCCAAACCCGTGAAATAATTATAAAAGCAACTTTAATGGTGTTTATCAATCTGTTTTCTGTATGTAAATAAAAATTAATAAATTACTTAACCACAAAAACTTACAAATAAAAAAACCTATATGAAATTTTCTCACGATGAGAGGAATGCTTTTCTTTAAACAATGCGACAGTTATTGAAAGACATATCAATAACTAATTGTGCGCTAACATGTATGATGCATGTACAAAATAATTTTGGACTTTTCTTCGCTTACTAATTTGCAGATTATTAACACTTTATTTCCTATATTAAATTACATAATTTTGAAAGAATTCGAGGCTACTTGAATTTATTTTATAGATCTAAATTAAATTTATTTTTATTCTAATATTACTCTTCAGTAATTGATTATTTGTAATCTTCTTATTATATCAAAGTTTGATGATCTATTATTTATAATTTCTGATTTATTTTTACTGCAACTTCCAAACGGATTCAGCTATTGAGATTCTTTGCAAAACACAGTGCAATGAAAATAAAATCATTTCTGTTTTTATCTATTCATATTTTTGGACCTCGGCAGAAATGAAAATGGTTAAAATTTCGGTTGATTTTTATCAAATTTTCCTGGTGAGATTCGTTCTGTTTTCGAAACTGAAAGTTTTAGCCCGGTTAAGAAGTCAGACTGTCAAAAAGACCAGTTTTTTTTTTTTTTTGCTTTTTTTTTTACTCAAAGTCTACTGTTAACACAACTCTTTTTTTATAAGTTTTTATTCAACTTGACTGTCGTGTCCTCAATCTTGAGATCGATTTCTTACCCACTTCAAGTTACAGCTTTGAAATTTAGCATAGTGGTGGGTTTCCGGTGACCATATAATATTATGCAAACAAATTTGCAATCTACACCTATTTTAAACCTAACAAAATTTTAATTAAAATTTTAGCCCTATATTTGTTCGATAAAGTTTGGAAGGTGGTAACCTCACGTTACGTAGGGTTGTAACAACACCACGAAGCTAACAGAGAATACGCTATCCTTCCGGCGCTACACCGATGAATGACGTAATAGCTCGTGTTTCTACGCTTCTTGGATTTACTTTCTATTACAATTCGCTAACAACCAGATTTTGTCATTAAATCATTTAAAATATGTAATTGCACATATGTATATAATAATTTTAATATATGTTTTATATTGGAGAATTCAATAACTGAATTTGGTTTAAAATGCCTAACATGCCGTGTGTATTCGTGTCAGCCGTCACTAAAAGCAGAAAATAAAATAAATAAATAAATGTTAAGGTATAAGTCTTTATTCATTCGAAAAAATGAAAGCAAAAGTTGAAAATAATTCTTCTGAATACAATAAAGTGCATGGTTCGAATAAAAGCGTGGGCGCCTTTACTTTCTAGGAATATTCCATTTGTTTAAAGAAATATACACGAAATATAAGGTGCTATATAAGGCGCCCACGCTTTTATTCGAACCATGCACTTTATTGTATTCAGAAGAATTATTTTCAACTTTCGCGTTCATTTTTTCGCATGAATAAAAGCTTATATCTTAATTTTTTATTTATTTTATTAAAATTATCGTAATAGTGAGTGCAAATTTTGAAATACTTTATACTTTTAGAATTTTTCTGTATTGTATCCTTTTGATTTCAGATTGGAGACCGATTACCAGAAAATGCCGACCTAGCTTTGTTTGGGGAGCAACGTGGGGAAACTTCAATGCCTCGCAATGTACAAAATACCAGTTTCCGACTAAAAGTAAATTACTTTTTCCAAAATAAATCATATTCCTATATCATAAAAGAATAACTTCCATTTTTTCATTACAGCTCCTATTGAAAGTGCTTTCTCTGAATTTACACTTAACTCTTTAGCCATAATGCAATTAGATTATTGTAATTCTGCAATCATAAACATTAGTGTCATAATTACTTTTCATTTTTCCAGTTTTTAAAGTAAAAATATTCTTATAATTATTCTATCTAAATTCTATTACAACTAAACTACTAATATTCTTATTAAAGAATATTAGTTGTGTAAATAATAGCAGCAAAAATAATTCCACGAAAGCCTTTTAAACTCACGATCATTCAAATGATCTACAAGAACTCCAGATGACTGATAAAATCACGAAGATATATTAAAAAAATATTTATTAAGTTGAAAAAGTTTTGATTTCGCATTACAAATTTTCAGCTTTCAGAACAAGAACACAAAAGCAGAATTCTAAGAACATCTTTTTCCCATTGTTTGCTATATCTCATCCCGTGGCCATACAGTAGTACAAAAAAGTAAAATTAAAATAAGTAATAAATTATATGTGGAGCTATTGTTAAGTTTAAATAATGATTTAAATAGTGTTACTATTATAATTAATGAAGTATTACTAATTATATATTAAATAGAATAAAATATTTTACAATATGAAACAATTAGAAACATTTTAAATTCTTATAATATTCTGTTATATAATTTCTCTATTATAATTATCAATAATAATAATACAATAATTATTGTTACAGATTATTATTCTATTATAATAATTATTCTATTATGATTCAAGAATAATAATAATAAAATATTTATTCTATTAAAATATTTATTAAAATTCTAGAATTATAATAAACGAATAATTATTCTCTTATTATTATTCTGGACTCATAATAGAATAATTATTATAATAGTTTCCATGTATTTCAGAATTAGAGGCATAAAATTATATTTAAAATATTGTTTTTTATACAAGAATACTGAAATGGTCCATATTAACTTGAATTTTGTTTGATTTGTTAAAAGAGTAACTGCTTTATTTTCCTGTGTTGAAAAGAGCAGGATCTTTCAGCAAAATTAAAAGATTATTCTATGATAAAATAATCGTTTGTTGATTACCCTTTGCCATTTTTAAAGCAAATTAACAATTCCACATTCGAGGAAGTTGTTATTTTTTGTTCAAAAATCAATTTCAGGTCGCTAAATTTTATCAATTGCAGTGAAGGCTTTGCTCTTCAATACAATTTGAAAAGAAATGAACAGACGGACAATGAGTGAAAAGTGTTGCCTAGGTGTTGAAAGTAATTACACGTCCCCATCCATTCTGTTACCATCTGCGACTATTGAAAAAAAATTTTGTAGTCAAGCCTTATAGTGGTGAATCGCGAAACTTCCAAGTTTTACAGATCGAATTCTCTCCTGTTTCTCATTAACCGCTAAAACTATAAGGATTGATTTTGTATGCATCAATGATATTAATTATTGATTTTAACCTGAATGGCATTAATTTATAGTAAAATTGATAAAATTCATCTTACATTTTGAGAAATCGAATGTTGCGATCATGCAACGTAAGCGGAATAAGACGAGTACGGAATTTAAGTGAGTTTAATTGAGCATGTGTCAGTTTATATCCGAGTTGAAAGCTGGAAAATTATTTTAGTTTTGTTACATTTCATTAAAGCTATAGATAATTTAACAGGTAATCTTACTACCAAATTTAAAAATATTTTTCTTTCACAAACTACTGATTATTTGCAGTAAGTTGCTTCAAGCATGAAAAGTTTCACTATATTCATGATGATACACTATGATACAAGCTTTGCATCGATAAACAGTCTGATTATGTCATTGCTTATAATGCAGTCTCTGCTGTCTTCGGACATTGAGAAAATGCCCACCCTCTCCTTATAATGAATTTTGAATATTGAACTTATTGGGTTTTCCTGATACTGATTTACATCAGGATAACTCTCCACTTCTCCTTCAAAGTGAATTTGGAGAAGAAATAATGCAAACTCACGTCTAAAATCAAATAGAGATTTTTTACTTTCAGAAGTAGACAATCTAAATATTTCTCACGCATTTGACATCAACCTAATTAATAAATATTGGCCCCCACTATATTTTTCCCAGCTTACTATTCTGTAATTGGCTTCTAAATTGTCACATAAATCGACTCCTCCTACTTTTATGTTTTACTGTTCAATAAGACAAGATTATGGGACGAAATATTTTCTCAACTACGTTCTTGAATAATGAGGCTGCAGTATTGCATTATAAAACATTAATGTCTTTATTCAAAATATTATTGTTGTCTTCTTCTTCACCACTAGCTTTTTCATTTTCTTGATAAACAATAAGGAACTCGATTTCTCTCTGTTTATCATCATCAAAAAATCTTTGAAGAGTTTCTTCTAACGTAAAATGTCTCTTTTTAAACATTTCTTTGCGGGCGGAAGGTGAAGAATTAACACAGTGTCTAACGGCAGGAGTAAGTGACTGAACTATCCTTTTCCCGCTGACGATGCGTCAAAGCAACACCTGTTTACTCTAGCCCCTCCACAAAACTACAAAAAATGGCTAATATAAAATTGTGATATTCTGTGCTAGGCCTTCGCCGATTTTCAATTTATGGAAAAAATCGATATTTTAAGAAAATCTATTTTTCGATATCACTTTTTTAAAATGACCGATACACCGATGGAATAAATATTATCAATTTTTCAATTTTTTACTCTAAACAAAATAAGCTTTTTTATTTAGATACATGCCCTGATAAATTTAAATAAACCAGTGAAAATTTAACGTATTCGTAGTTTTGTTTATTGCCCGATGCAACTTAAGCAGATATTTTTAGTTATAAGTTCAGAAATTAAAAAGAACCTGTAATACAGTTTGTTCAGAAATGTATAAAAAATCCATATCATGTAAGATGCATTTAATGAAAAATACTGCATTGCATAAATAAATTTATACAGATTATTCCCTTTTTAAGGCAATTATAGTAAAATGTCGAAAAGGAAATAATATTTATCTGAAGAATTGCATAAGAAATGAGGAAGAAATAAAATGCATGACAGCCATTAAAGTAAATAAAGGATTCAAAACGAAAAATGGTAAAGCAAAAAGAAAAAACGCACGTACTTAATTCTGCGTTTCTACCCTTTTCTGTCTTGGCGCGAGTAGTTAACCATCTGTGTAACGGAGTCAGTTTCGGTGTTGAATGAGAACTTCACCCTAAACCATGCCGAATTCACTGACTCTGAAGCCCCAATGATATATTCAATGTGATCGCAATATGAATATGAACGCCACTCTCAGGCTGACAGATATCGATAACATATCGAGTACTTTCATCCTAAAAGCCTTAACAATATGCTCGATATGAAGCTAAATTTCTAGCGATAGTTGCCAAATATTAAACTCCTAGTTTTCCAAACAGAAATTTATGTTTGATTTCTAGCGGTTATAATATATTCCTTTTCTTTCT
>BGPR01034416.1:0-16492 GCA_013235015.1 Araneus ventricosus
CTATCATAGATTGGTAATATCTGTAAGTATGAGGATAAGAAATGCATGTTAAACATTTTAAAATATTATTGGTAATATTTTTAAAATATACCTTATAGCAACCTTATAAGCTATAAGGTTGCTTAGAATCAGCTGCAGAAACAGCTGAGAGCTAGATTTGGGAGTGAATTCATAAAAAGTGTGAGTAATTTTAAGGTTGCAGTAAAAGTTAATGTGGAGTCTACGATGCCGAGTTACTTTGTTCCTGCTAGGCTCGCCAACTCTTTGCCGCTAAGAACAGAGATGAGAGAATTGTTTTGTTTTCGCAATGATGTTTTTCAACGAGTGACATGCGCGCATGCGTGGAAACTAATCTTTTCATCGGTGTTTTGCACAACACGGTATATTGCGCCTCGTTTCGATTGGATTGTTTTATTCATCTCTTGAATGTGATTGGTGATTCATTCAAATTTCAATGAAACTTCGTTTGGAATTCTTCGGTTTGAATATCGGTTCAATGCTGTGTCTGTTATTCTGTATGTTTCGTTTCTCAAAGAATAAGCGAAGCTACGAGGATTCCGCAATGCTGAAAGCGAAGCCACTGATGTTTTTTTTTAAGTTAAAAAAATTTAAGTTAAAAAATTTGCCCTGTACACGCTTTAAATGCCACAGACATTGACTGCTCAATTTCTCCTTTTGAGGTGACGCATGCGCAAGAAAGCAGTAAAATGCGCATCCAAAACAGTATTTGGCGACGGTAAATGAAATTGCGCCAAGAAAAATTGGCGAGAAACAGGTGCGCACCGTAGACTCCAGGTTTACCGCAGTAAAATATTTCCAACAAAAGATTTCAAATCAGACAGGCTGTATTTAGAGTGATTTGAGAGGGAGGAAGCAGTTCGTTGGCGATTAGGACATCCATTTTCCTCCTTTATTGTCGGTGAAGAAATGTTTGACAGCTGATAAGTGAGTCGTGATTTGACTAAAAAAGTTCCTAGACAGCATCTGGATGTAATCTTCAATGATGTCAATTTTCAGGTTGTTATACGTATATATGACATTATTTCTCTCATACCATAGCTCTAAAACATTTTTTTTATATAAATTTCTCGTTTGAAAATTTTGCTGTTTCTAGGGGGGAAAATAAAATGGATTATTTTATGAATTCATAACTTGATAATTCAAAGATTATTTCAAGAAATAAAAGTGCTATTAAATGAAATATTTATAAGCACGACGATAAAAAGAAATTAACTAGATATTAATTAATTTTATTCGGTACCTCGGTCATTCAGATTTGTGAAGAGATTGATTTCTAAAAATCTGATTAGTGCTCCTGTGGATGATCGGTAAATGTATAAGTTTCAACATGAGCTATTTTGGAGACCTCCATGTACTTGGCTATGATTTGCTTTTCTACGGATCAAGTCGTTTTCTTCGTACCCGTTCATGTAGAGCAGTAAGAATAATTGTTTAATACAGTGGTACCTCCGAAAAGCGGACAGTCACGGGACCAAAAATTTTGTCCGTTTTTAGGAGGTGTCCGCTATTGGGGAGGACAAAATTTTTATAAAAAAAGTTTTTTCACTTCTGTTTTCTATATGAAACATATATTTTTATCTTGCTTCTTAGAATAATTTTGAAATGTTTGCCAAAATAATTGAAAGTTTTTCAAAAATACCTGTCCGCTATCCAGAGGGAATAACATGGATTGTCCTATATAGAAGGACTGGGACTCGTAAAAATGTCCGTTAATTAGAGGTGTCCGCTATTCGGGAGTGTCCGTTAAGGGAGTTACCACTGTATTACTGGTTGACAGTTTGTCCTTCAGGTACCCAATCTATATGTTTAATCCCTCTGATATCGAAAACATTTTGTCGAACTTGGACAAACAAAACATGGTGTTTTCAATCTCTTCTCCACCCTCTTTGAACCTTTTAAGTCAGTCAGAATCTTGTGTACGCAACATGCACTCATCAACGCACAGTTGCTGGAAAAACGAATAATATTCGTCGGAGATTTCTTAAGATTAAGGAGGTATTTCACGTTCTCTCTCACTTCTGGACACTTATCATTTTCTCCGACTCGGTGAATATGGACTAATTAATTCGAATTAAGGTAATTACTGAGAGATAGGCTGGTTTGAAACTTGAGCAGATGATACAGGGAGACACGCTTGGTACTGTCATGAGTCGTTTGTTCCGGTTGCTTGTCGTTCCACCGTAACATAAACAGCCCCGTTATTTTATAGTCACAACTCGTATTACTATTCTTCCTCCATGCTATCATTCGGCTTCTTTTTCAAGAGTTTGAGAATACCCTGTATATTTTCATGAAATGTGTTTAGAATGTTTTTTATTGAATACTACAGGATAGACAATTTTTTTATTGTTTTACTGCAGCAAATTCCACCTTCAACACAAACGGCTCTAAAATTTCCATATTTCTCTACGTTAGAAGAAAATTGTTTAATTCCAGAAGAAAAAAAATCTGATTTTATTGTTTTATTCAACCTTAAATAATTTATTTTTAAAAATTGTTGTCTTAAATTAAAAAAGAACAACATGAACTATAGATGGCATCGTATCATTTATGACACACCTGATATTGTTTACCTGAAGGCTTGCTATGGTTTTTACCAAAGAATGGGATTAGAAGCTGTCTTGTATTTCAGAACGAAGAAAATTAATTCAGTAAGAATATTACTGTAGCCTACTCTCGTAGTAATAAAAATTCGAAATAATGAGCTTAAAATATTTTTAGCATTTTTGTAGGAAGAAATTTTGCTTTTATTTTTTATTTCAAAATTTTGATGGTGAAACAATATTTTATTTTGGTGAATATTCTTTTGATCGATGCTTAAAGAATTTTACAATAAATAAAAATTATTCACTTCCTAAAACGTTCTATATATGTTTTGATTAATCATGATTATCGTGAAATCTTTCTCCAATTTGCAAAGCAAAAAAGTGCTGCAACATTTTTTAAGAAACGGCGGATTTTGCTTCACATTTTGATTTCAATTTTCAAACTTTAAATTTTAGAGCATTAAGTTTTGACTTATTTTCAAGAAACTCAATTATAAACTACTTGTGTACAAAGTGCAAATGATTTTTTCACAAATGATTAAAGTTGCGTTTTGGATTTAAAAATTAATGATTTCTAAAAAAATGTTTCCGGATAAACACTCGCTTCTGCTTGAAATAATATTGGATGAGTTTTGAAAAGAGTTCATGGATTTTCAATCTTTATTTTGAAAAATACGATGACAAAAACAATCCATCTCTCATTATCTCAAATTTTATGGGCTTTTGGTGATGGCAGTGAAAGCTTCGAATATATAAGCCCCATAAATATTTGATAATATAATTGTTCTTTTAATAAAATAGGATCAATTCAGTAGAACTGCTTTCCCAGCATCTCTAATACTAATAAAGCTGAATGTCTGTGTGTCTGTTGGCGGTGTACAGAACAGACCGTAGAACATAGAGCTACCAAATTTGGCACAGATGTACTTTGGATGCTGAAGATGTGTACATCGGGCCAATTTTTTAAAAATTTTAATTCAAATTTAAATTATTAAATTAAATAAAAACGCTATCGTAACGTGGCTCAGAAATCGGGCTTATTTACTTATTGTCTAATGGCAACAGTCAAATATAAACAAACAGCCGTATAAACTTTTGAACGCTTTTTAAATTTAGCTTAGCAAATTTATAGAGATGCAAAATATAATTAGAAATGCTCGGAAGAGGGCTCGCCATCTCACTGAAACCTCCATTCAGTCAGAGGGAAGAATATCTTAAAGAAATATAGGTAACAGAAATAACCGAAAATAGGCTTACATCTCATCAAATAAGAATAAGTAATTGCAATGACTTTCTAATCGAAAATGTGATTCCATTGAAGCTAATAGTTATTTTATGGATAATAATGAAAGATGTTTACAAAATGTAATGGAGAAATTAGATGCGGTTCTTAGAAAAATAAATCCATTCGCAGAATCATATTTAGAAATGCATCAATTAATACAATGTAACCCATCTCTGAATGTAAAAATAATTTTGATGGAACAACCAAATTTAGATATCCGCAGATATAATACACCTACCTGTAAAATAAAAGTTATTCCATATTATTATGATTTTGATAGTTTAATGATTCCATATTATTATGATTTTGATAGTTTAATGATTCCATATTATTATGTTTTTGAGGTGAAAAAAAAGACAACGTGGAAGACATAATTGGATGAATGCCAGTTGTTAGTATATGGGATACCGAAAGATACTACCTTCGAATGTTGTTGTTACATAAATCTGATGCAGTGGGCTTTGATGATTTAAACACTATTAGTGGAATATTGTGCGAGAATGCACCTTCATATGCTCTAGCGGAAAACAGCATCCGAGTGAGTTTACACAGTTAATTTCAATAGAAAAATTTAAGATTTATGTGAAATGAGAATAAAAAAGGGGAAAACCTAAAAGCTGCTTCTTCGTTACAAAGTGATATGGCAAGAAATCCATGTAATTGAGTACCTTACTAATAAAATAGGTAATGCACCAATATAAGAGGCATATGAAAATGAATGTCTAGAAGGTGTGAAGCTTTTTAGTCTATTTAAATTGCAAAAAATACTTAAAATTTTTAGAGAGGGTCAAAAATCAACAAATCAGTATGAAAATTTGTAAATATCCAGAATAGGCCTGTTTTCATGTAATATCACCCTTAAAAGCAAATAAAAGCGAAAAACAGCATCAGAGTGAGTTTACACAGATAAATTGAACAGAAAAATTTAAGATTTATATGAAATATAAAGATAAAAAATGGGAAAACAAAAATTTGCTACTTCGATACAAAGTGATGTTGCGAGAAATCCCATGTAACTGAATTTTACTTTCCATATTTTATTACGCAGAGATAATGATTAATCAGATATTTATATGTCTAATAGGTGCTTATTTTTTATGCACAAAGAGTAGTAATTATTCTAGCATGTATATTGGTTTTGCACTGATAATGATAATTATTCAATCATATGTTGCATATTTTATTATTCAGAGATAATGATTAATCATATGTATGCATGTTTTATAGATGCTTAATTTTTTTATGCATGGGTGTACGAATTTTTTATGCACAGAGAGTAGTAATTATTCTAGTGTGTATATTTTGTTTTGCCTGAGAATGATATGGATTTTTTGAGTTTTAATAATTGACAGATATGAAGTTACAGGGTGTCCAACAAAGGACTCCCTGATTTTAAAATTAAATAACTCAGCAACGGAGATCGATAGAAGATTGTGAAAGCCGGTGGAATGCTTAGTCTGAGAGCAGTATCTCATACACAGAAGTTTTCAAAAGTGGTCTAAATCTTGCCGACAGGTGGCGCTGCGTTGCAATCCGCTGAGCTAAGGTCAAGAGAAAGCGATAAACACTTGTCCCTATGCAAGAAGCACGAAAAAGAAAATGCCACATTTGAATCGGTTGTGATGTACATTTGCAACGCGGTGCTTGCAAATGGTTTTGGCTTTCTTCTCGAGACTCTGAATAGCGATGAAACATACAGCAATCGTAGGTAGATAGTGTTTCTTTTATCTTCCTATCTCGCGTCTCAATATTAATTTTAAAGTAGAGAATCACCCACTAATAACTAGGTTATTAATCTAAATAATATAGATTATCTATTATTGGCTAGAATGGCTAGATTATTTATATAATTGTCCATGATATTGCTTCTACCGTTTTCGTAATGTACATAATGCAAATAATATAGTATAGCTGCGGCAATCTTAACAAAGCGCCAAAGTTTTATATTTGTATATAAAATTTCATCTTTCTAATATATAACTGCGGAATTTTGTGACATAATTTTCTTCTGTTGTATATCTTATAAAGAATTTTTTTCTTTATGATGAGAGGTAAGAGAGTTAAGGGGCATAAAGTTGTAGCATAGTAAGTGATACTGGTTTTCCTTGCATCGGTTTGCAGACAACCGAATCCGTATCAAACGTCATGGTTTTGTACACTTCTCATATTTTATTTACGGGGCCTCTTGCTGAATTAAAAAGCATATCAAAACATTATCTAAAAATAAGTGCCATGAATAATTGGGGACAAATTTGAAATAAAGAAAAAAAACTCCATGTGTTCCATTGATAAGAAAACGAGCTACAAGTCTGTTTTTTCAGACAATTAATATTTAAATCATAGAATTGCCGCAAAACTAGAAGAAAACCCACATCATTATGAAAAAAAATATTGAGGTAAATCTCCTTTTTTTACTCATGGCTTAATATCTATTCAACTAATTCTTTAGATTGAAGGCCATAGTTTTCTATCGACTAATAAAACCTAACTAATTAGTAAATGGTTCGTTTATGTGTGATTATGATATGAAGTCTTGAGCACTTTACATATTAAAAGCCTCCTTTTTCTGAATATAACAGAATTCACTTTTGAAGTGCAAATACGTAACTAATTACTACTAAGTTATAAAGAGTTTTTTTGTCATGGCACCCTGATCTTTAGGTTTAATGCAATCTAATTAACTTCTTTAATTATGAATATATGCGAGGAGAAGAATACGGAAGTTGTTAGTTCAATTAACAAGAGAAATAATAATGTGTAAAACTAATATATTTTTATTTACGAGAAAATCGTCGAAATGGAACCTGGAAGGTAGCTTTAAAAGAAATCAGGATTAGATTCTCAAATTTTTCAGATTATATTGCGGAATTGTTTTTTGATTGAAGGAATTTGTGAGGTAATTTTAAAGAACGCATTCTTTGTGCTTTAAAATGCACGACGTTTTTATTTCAACTTAACTTTTCAATAAATGGATTTAGCATATTTAAGTTCCTATAGCTAAAAATAAGGTAACAGTAATTAAGTTGTTTTATGAAGTAAAATCAATCTTTCTGTCATAGTGTGGAAATTCAGAGGAATAATACTATATAGCTGTGTTCGTCAAATAAAACATATAAATCTGGCATATTATTTTTTTCCCAATCATGTCGAAAATTTCAGGGAGAGTTCAATATTGATCCCAGAATGCAATAGAAATGTTGCATTATTTATTTTGAAAATGCAAGAAAAATTTCTGCTGCCCAACTCTACCATTTGTGAATTAATAAATGCAGTAAATGAATTCCAAACAGATAACGTTTCATTAACTAAATGGTCTACAGTAGAAACTTAAAGAAAACAATCTAAATCAGAATGTTCTAAACTTGGTTTTAAATTATCCTACAGTGAGTAATTTAAATTCCACTTTTAATTTTATGAAAAAATTTTTGAATAAGGAACATGTCAGAAAAAATTTTTGAAAGATAACTTAGGTTTGGTTGAACCCGTGCAAATATACAAATTTTGCTATATTTTGATGAATTTATGGTTTTTAACCCATTAAGAGGTAATCATTCAAAACACAAGCTAGGTGCATTTTATTTTACACTAGGAAATATTCCATCTAAGTATCGTTCTTCAGTTAAAGATATAAAATTATCTATTTTGTGCAGATCCTCAGATATAAAATACTTCGGCTTTAAAGCAGTTCTCCAACCTCTGATAAAAAGACCTAAAGTTATTAGAAACCGATGGAATAATTATTTCGGGAATACCTCATATTGTTAAAGGTGGAATTGTTTCTATAACAGGTGATAATTTAGACGCTCATCAAATAGGTGGCTATGCGACTAATTTTGATGCAAACAATATCAACTTCTCACAGTTCCTTACGAATAAAGAATTTTGACAGCTATTTTCAATTTCAATTGTTGCATTGCACCATTTTTATGTATTTTTTACTTTGTAGAGGGACGAGACTCATGTTTTTATGGAATGCCGCTGTTGAAGAATTAATTCAATTTCAGGAACCATTTTTATTAGATGGCTAAGTTCCACGACACAGTACATTAAAAGGTACAAGACGCAAGACAAAGAACAACAACACAAGACAAGTACACAGAAGAAAGAGAGAGAGAGAGAGGCATCATGGGAGAAACCCGGATGGCTCTAGTAGCGCCACCTACCATAAAAAGGAGAAGGCAGTGAATTGTAACAGCTACAACTTCATTTTGTTTACGTTTGAACTTATTTTTTACTTATAATATTGCATTTACTTTATGATATTCACGTTTTAATAGAACCTTATCGGCACACTATATTATTGATTCATTATTTTTGTCTTTGAAGAATAGAGCCAAGCCATTATTTTCCCACAGAAAAAATTAATTTAAAAGAAGCCTTTGTATTTTTTTGCATGCATGTCAGAAGTGATTGTTTTCTGAAATTGTTGATAAATGTGTTGTTCTGAATTGCCATAAAATATAATATATGTGTAATCTAGAATGAAATTTGTTTCTAAAGTTGTACATTTTTAATATTGAATATGCTGTTATATAAAATAATTTGTTTGTGTATAAAATTCACTTTTAAGTATTTTTTTAATGTAGCAGATGCAATACGAATTGCAATTAGTGTATAAATAAATTTTTTGAAGTGAAATAAGCTTTTAATTCAAGTGTCAGCTTATTCAAATGATGCTCATTACTATAGAGATTACTTATGAAAAACCTAATAAGATTAAAAATTAAAGTTTGAAACAAAAAAGCACTGTGAAGTACAATAAAAACATATTGTTCTCTTGGCAATTTTATATATCCATGGTAATCAAAATGTTAAAAGAAAATTGCTTGGAAATATATTCAAATGTTACAATTGTGTCTGTAGAGGAAGGGACATTTTTAAAATAAAGTAATATATAGGCACAAGAGATTTATTTGCAAACCATATTTGGCAATTTATTTTAATCCGGATAATGGAAATGGGACCTGATTTTCTTCGATTGTTCTTGTTTTAATATATTATCACAAAAAAGGTATGCTGTATTGTTTTTAACAGACTATAAATTCGTACATTTATAATACTATAATATAATTTTGTAATATAATATACAACTAGAAGTTTTCACTTCTGTCTTGTGGTTTTAAGTGCATCACTTTGTTTTTATTTTTAAAGGAAAATATCTAGAAGCACAAGAAAAATTGAGCTAATTGTAAAGAAATCAGAAAGGGAGTTAGCTAAAATCTTGAACAATTCCTAATAAATTTCTTATAAAAATGCTATTTTATTTCCCAGGTTTGTATAGAAAGCTTGCAATTTTGAGAATTATGTGTTCCAATGAAAAAATACAGTTGCATTTGAAAATGAAGCAGAAAAAAGTTTGTTTATGCTATTAAATTAAATGTTTGATTTTCCTTTTAAAAGTTTCCCTAATTATTAAACTCTGAAAAGTTGAATTAAATTTGTAATACAAATTTTTTTTAAACTAATAATACAAAAACTACTAACTGCATAAATAATAACATAGCTGCGAATAACAGTAGCAGTATCTCAGTTTGACTTCGCATGTACTGTACTTAATGTATTGGAAAATACCTGATGGTTTGTGGCGGCCTCTCGAACCTTTACATTTTTCACCTCTCACTTTGTCATGAGGCGGCAGGTGGAATTTTAATTCTTACATGAAGGATGCTAAAAAGGTGCAACTCTGCGCGCGCACTATTTATCCAAATATATATAGTAGTGCCTTCTTCATTTCCGCCAGTCCAGACCAAGACCGAGAGAGAGTAGAGAATGCCAGTAGCGTGTGCCAAATTTGGCCATCGGTAATGCGCCAAGCCTCGTGTGGTAGTACCCTGATGACAGCCATTCCGCCTGAACGAGCTGTTTTCAACGGATTCCCCATCCAGAAGTTGCACGCGACTTGTTAACTACTCAGCTACTCAATCTAAAATGTATCGATGGTCCTTGGTTCTTCGCACTGAATGAGTCTCCTCTTCTCGCCCGTAAGGATATTCTTGTGTACGATATCCTTCCTGATAACAGAGATGCTCCATGTGCTTCATTTTAATTCTAAACATTTTTAATGTTCTAAACGACAATTCCATGTTTGCAACGTGAAATAAATTCTTGTTTGCAAATCTCTGCCTGAATATCACTTTAGTACCTTTACTAGATCTGAGCCCATTAATGAAGTGAGGTATTTTGAGGCATCCTTACCTCTATACTTGGGTGACCCGGACTCCAGAATCGCCGCGCTGCTCCGTGCTTTTCTTGCGTAATGGTGCGTGTACTGATTTGTTTGTTAGATTACTTTCGCGGCAGTCTGGACGATTTTCCTTGTAACTTCTCGTGTGTTGCCATTGTTTCGTATTACAGAATGGATCGTATTTTATATTAGTTTTTTTCAGTAAATGGACAAAGAAATTAAAACTGACTTCGATTTTAGAGTGGCGTTTCTGCTCCACTTCCATTTTGGAAACACGATCCTGAAATATGGCTTCTTGTCTACATAGAATCTCAATTTTCTAGAGCCGGTATTTCAAGAAAGATTCACTAAGTATCATGCTGGTTTCTTTTGGCCTAGACTCTAGAATACTTTCTGCCAGGGATATTGTTCCCTGCAATCTCCTTGGTGAGATAATGCTTATACCGCACCTCTGGTGAAATCTGAGATTATTTCTCTTTTCCTCGCAATCCGGAAAATGCGCGATCAAGACAATCACTATTGCAGGATTTGCATTTGGAGACCCTTGACCGTCTCAACTTTTATCTCGAATGAAAAGTTTGGCCAGCGACAAAATAAGTGCTGAATTACTTGGGACTTTGTGGTTACAACGTCGTCATTCAGATGCAACAAATACGGTCGGCATGCAAAGACGAATTGCCTGATCTGCACTCAGTCGCTGGCTGACAGCGTATGAGGTGTCGGGTTTCAGAGGCAAACGCGTTTGCATTACCGCCTACAGATTCGGTAGCTGAATTGCGAAATGAGATACAGCAATTGCGCGATGAACCATACCGACTCTGCTCTCAACCGTAAAGAAATGTCATTCCCTGGAAGAAACCGCAGTCGGTCAGGCATCGCGCACGCGTACCAGCTGGAGCGGCGCCGCCTAGGAATTGCTGGTATCATCGGCGTTTGGTGATCGTACAGAAAGCAGGTTGCCCCTTTGTAATTTTTTTCGGGAAAACCAAGCAACTAATGGTAATGATTTGCTACGGGTGATTTGCAAAAGGCGTTGACTGCCCTTTCATAACGGATCGTAAGTCTGGTTTAAGATTTAGTGGACAGGAGCCTGCTAGCTGCGTTCCAGCTAAAATTCTTATCGCGAAGGCGCAGTCGATTTATGCTGGGTCTGCTGCCAATAGTACAGGAATACGTACGGCGGAGTAGTACACCTAATATTGATATAGGCTTGCGACGCATTTTTCCATTTGCTTTTATATGAATTGCTGACGTGTCTCACCCAATATTAGGTATACTTTCTAACCAAATATGCATTAATTTTCGACTTTAAAAAAGAAATTGCTTGGCTTGATAGCTTACATCACTCAGGCTGTGGGTACTCTTCACGAGGACAAACTTCATAACCCCAGTGTATTCAAATTCATCTTATATTTTGAAATTTCCTTGAGGTTTCCTGAACTGTTTGATAAAAGATTATCGCTTATCATTGCTCAGGAAGGAAGTTTTTTCATTACATTCAAATTCCCGTGGACAGCCCGTATTCTAAAGTCAGGCGTCTAACAACAGAGAAACTTAAAGCATTAAAGAGCCGAATTGATAATTTACTTAGAGCAGGAATTATTGGTCCCGGTCAAAAAGTCAGTGAGAACTATGCATTTTGTGCCTAAAAAAAAGAATGGAACATGGCGGATATGTGGAGAGATTATCGCTATTGAATGCGGCACATCTTTACCTGATCGTCATCCGATACCGCATATCCATGACTTCACCATTTCTTGCATGGTAACCCGTTTTTTCTAAAATAGACTGGCTCAAGGCTTACCATCGATACCCATTTTCCCTGCAGACGTTCCATAAAACTGCTGTAATAACCTGTTAGAGCTAAAGGAATACCAATATGTGTTTCGGTCTTCGAAACGCTGCACAAACCTTTCAACGTTATTTAGATAGTGTCATTCCTGATTTGGATTTCTAAGTGTTTACATATTTAGACGATATTTTTTAGTAGCTTCCTGACGAGGACTCTCATAAGAGAGATTTAGAAAGTTTGGTTTCCATGTCTAAGCAAAAAACGGACAGTTATCAATCCGACAAGTGTGTTTATGGGCAAACCTATCTTTTCGTATTTGCTTTCATATCTCCGCTGCAGGTTTGAAACCTTACCCGAAAAGGTGAGTTTATACTAAATTACCCATTACCGGACACTGTAGATAAACGGCAGGTTTCGGCACTGTCAATTTTTATCACCGGTTTATTAAGAATGCTCTCTGCAGTGGCCTTTTATTTGACCTCTGTCAAATCTAAAAAAAGGGATAAATCAAGTGGATAGAGTGAATGAAAGCACCTGCAGAGATTTGAGGATTGTCAACAGGCTTTATCGAATGCTGCTTTGTTGGCATTTTACACCTTCCATCTAGCCTATATCCTTGTATACACAGATGCACCAGACATAGCTATCGGTGCTGCAAAAGCAACAAAATTCAGGTCGGCAGTCGGAGCTTTTAGTATTTTTCTCGAAAATTAAGCGATCTGGTGCTAATTACAGCAATACTTGATCGAGAACTTTAGCCATTTATCTGGCAATACGACATTTGTGACACATGTTGGAGATTTGAGAGTTCTCACTGTTCACGGATCACAAAACCTCTTGTTTATTCAGTTTCCCACAAGTCTGGTGACAAGCCCTCACAACAAACGTCATTCTGAATATATATCACTCCACCACCACAATACGTCATGTAGGCGACGCTAATGTCGCTGGTGATGCTCTTCGTACTGGGACTACCCTGTGTAGACTTCAGCAATGGTATGCTTAAGTACAAATGACAGATAAGAGTTGCAGACCTTGCTTTAAATTCAACACTGGTTTAAAATTACAGCTTCTTTCCTATCGTTAACGAATGTACACTCTACGACACACTTATCAATAGAATTTGTCCATATGTACTACAGGAATTTCTGGAAACGGGTATCTGGATGCCATCCATTCCCCTATCGCATTCTGGTAATAAAGCGCCACATTATGGTTGCTGGTGATACCGATATAAAAGGAAAAATATGCTCGGGACACAACAGCATGGTGCAGGGCTGTTTAATTGTCAAAATCTAAGTTTTAAGCACACTAAAACCCTTTTAGATCATTCAAACAAACTGGTTGATACACTGATTTACTCACGTGCATATTGGCGTATTTGGTCCATTGCCTGCCCAGAAATAACAGGTATCTTCTAACATGTAATAGTTCACTCCAGATGGCTGAAGTTGTTCCCATGGTATGATCAAGCAAGGACGACCATAGCACAGGCTTTCCTACAGAATGGGTTTCGCTTGGCAAACCTTGAGGTCATTACTACAGACCGAGGTACAAGCTTTCAGAGCAATTCTATTCCACAATCTTGCTAATATGCTCGTCTTGCTAAAAACCGTGAACAATGAACTCCAAAAAAGCTAATGGCATGATAGAAAGAGTGCACCGGCAAGAAGGCTTTTAAATGGTCCATGTTGCAGATTTCACATGCGTTATCTTCGGTACCTTTCCTTAGGAATTCGTTCCAGTATTAAATTGATATAGGCGTCCTCCGTGGAATTAGTATAAGGGATACTTAGACTGCCGGGAGAGTTTTTAGACAATCTCACAAGTGCTACCCAAACTCAAATTGAGTTTCTGGCGGAGTTCAGGCGCACACGCAACTGATTCGACCTGTACCAGCCACAAAACCATTCATCAACAAAGTTTTCTTGTGTTCACCCGGAATTGTTGAAATGTTCGTACGTGTTTGTGCGAGAAATGAGTTTCTGACGACCATTGCAGCAACCATGGTTCTGCCATCTGCATCAAGTTCTCAAACGAACTGATGTTTTTTTTGAGTTTGACTTGAATGGGTAAGCCATCAACAGTCAGCAAATGGGATCGACTCAAACCTGCCTTCTTCTTGCCCAAGAGCCATAATGAGACATCCATTTAGAGTTATTCCAGATGCTCCTGACAAAGATTTTAGCCTGATCTGGTCGTACTAAGACTCCGTCATTTGTTTTCGCTTATATAACTTTCAAACTGGTGGGGAGTGTGGCGGCCCTCAACCTTTACATTTTCACCCCACTTAGTCGAGAGGTGGCAGGTGGAATTTTTATTCTTTCATGAGGATGCAAAAAGGGTGAGTCTGCCCAAAAGCACTATCGTTATCCAATATATATATAGTGCTCTTCATTTCCGCCAGTCCAGACTCATCAGAGAGAGAGAATGCCAGCAGCGCAAGTCCACCCCAGCATCGTAACGACAGCTCTGTGTAGTAGCACTTTGATGACAGCCGTTCTGCCTTTCGGAACGGAGTTGGAGCCTTCTTTCAAACGATTCCCTTCCATCGAGTTGCAAGCGACTTGTTAATCATCAGCTACCTTAATCTAATGTATCGTTATCCCTTTTGGCCTGCACTGAATGAGTTCCTCTCTGCCTGGCTGATATTTGTGTAATGATAACCTTCTGATACGAGACATGTGTCTACCCGCAGATTCATTTTTGATTTAAATAAGTGCTTTAAAGTGCTCAAATGATAATTTCTATGTCAAAAAATCGTGAAATAAATTTTGTTTATAAATCTCTGCCTGGAATATCACTTTCAGCAACTTTACTGATCTTGAGCTGGCTAATATGAGGCATTGAGGCATCCTCTACTCCTTCAGGTTAAAGGATTTTATGGAAATCACATATGCATGAGCCTCTATATCTTTACAGAAAAAATGGGAGCATTTCTTCAGAAATTGGAACAGTAATGCATTCTTGGGTTTTTTTAATATTCTAAAAAAATAGAGCTTGAATGTTTGATAAAATATCTTTCAAGGCAAATTAAATTGTCGTGGAGTATTGTTTAAATTTCCTGATATTTCAATTGATTTCTGCGATTCACTAAAAATATTCAAATTAAGTATTAAAAACTTTATATGTCGTTATTTTATTTCAATATCGTATAAATAATTCCTTCAAATTTTATTACAGAAAAATATGGGGATACTGATAAATATTTTAAAATTATTATTGAAATCTAAAATAATTTATTTTATATAATATCATTAATAAAAGACAATTTTATGCCAATCCACTGCACAGTGCATATGGGTGGCATGGGTAGGCTGTGTGTCAACATAGTATGGGGAAACCAATTCTTGCATCAACTGGTGCTTTCATTAAACCATTAGTTATGGAGGAACCTTGAAAGTGGATATACGCTGAACGGGCTACTCATCCCATGGTCTAACGTAATAATATTCCGTGTCACATAATTACTATCACAGTCACAAACACACGACTTCTCAACTTCAGAAATCTAGCATCGAGAATTTCTTCGAACCTTTGCCAAAAAAAATTATTCTACCAAGATGTTGCTGCCTCAAATATTTTATGAAAGTATTTTCTGGATCAGGAAAAAGAAATATGCGTAACAATTGAACGGTGTTTTTGAATACTCATTTCACAGAACCTTGATCCATCAAACAAAAGAGAGTACAAAATCTAAAATAAAGTCAGTTTTGTTAAAGTTCCGCCTTAAAATGTAAGTGCTAATAGGAAGTGGGAGGCACATGTTATTCTAGGGGAGGCAATAAGACGCCATTACTGAGAACATCAGTGAACAGATCACAGTGAACACAGTTTTACAAAATAAACAAGCAACAAATGATACCTTAAAATCTGAAAGCTTTCATCAATCAAGTCTAAAAAATCAATATACAAACTGTTGAACTCCAAATTTCATATAATCCACACCCTCCACTCCATCAACCCTGTTCCGGCCTCTCAGAGCGGAAGAAAGACGCTTTTGTTGAAAATCGTTCTGTGCTGGAAGCCAACGGTGAAGTAGCATGTAAAGCAGGTATTTCGTTCGCAGACTAAGGGTCTGAAGAAGTATGCAAGAGTTTTCCAGAAAAGATATTGATACGGAGTATTTTATCGGTTTAATATTTATAGCAGCGTTCAGAAGGTTAATCGAATGAAAGAAATATGTATTTTTTTCATCTTGTATATATGTATTTTATCCATGTAATTTCAAGTTGTCTGGTGCGTCCTCAGATAGAAATATAAATAAAAGCTAGACTCAAAAAATTAATCATCTTTTATTGTCTCCATCCTTCGCCATCAAAAAAAGAAATCCCACATCAGGATATCACATAAACAAAAAAATATTGTTCGTTATTAAATAAATTTTTTATATTTTAAAAATTCAAAAATCTCCTCCAAAATTTGGAGGACTTTCACAACAAATGTCAGCTCAAAAACTTAATTTTATGTTTAGTAGAAAATAAATAAATTGTTCTATAAATTTAACGTTTAAAAAAATATCAGTAAAGACATAATATTATTGCATAAGACAGTTTAAATTTTTTCAAAAAAATTCTCGCCGGTTGCATTTGTTTTCCTGTAAATTATTATCTTTTATACAAATGTTACAATCTAGTAAATACGTAACTGAACTTGTATATGAG
>BGPR01034417.1:0-16492 GCA_013235015.1 Araneus ventricosus
ATTTACTTCCATTCAGTTTACACTTTAGTTGTTAAAGCTTACCAATTCAAATTTTACAATAACAAAATACAGCTCACCCATCTGTTTCTGATGTCTTTAAAATTTTTGCCATAGAAGTGATATCCTAATAACACACCAATTAGATAAGGGCTTATCCTTGTATAAGGCTTGTAATACAATGAATCAATGTACATCCAGATTCTAAAAATAAGAGAATAATATAATAAAACTTACATACAGTTCAGTCCAATAAAATTTATTAAAATGATTGCAAAGGAATTTCATTTTAAACTCGATATTCTGGAATAAATATCAAGGAATAGTGCCGATGTAATGCATAGAAGTCAGTATTTAGTTTCTGTTTTACGAAAGATATACAAAGAGAGAATATTTTAATCGTCAAAGATTTTTTATTAACTTAGACATATAAATCCAAATATTTTTTGGTTGTATACACACCCCATAAAAGAAAATATATTATGTTATTTATCACATTTCTTTGCATGAAAGCTTCAAAAAGTTTTGAAATAGAAACATTTTCATGTTAAATTAGGGTTAAATTTGTAGGTTTAATATGATTGTTCATAGTTAGACAAATCTCAACATTATTTTTTCCTTATTCAAGTTTGCTCAGAGTTTCCTGTGTCTCTCTTTTACTATAATAAAAAAATGCGAAAGAATTTGTTATCTGTGATCCATCTGAAAAGGGCATTAAGGAAAATTTGCATGCTTGAAAATATAGTAAAACTAAAGAAGAGTTGCACTGCAGTAAAAAAGAATGTTCCAAACCAAGTTCCATACCTATCCAAAAAAGACTCCAAGTCACCAATATAAAGATCAAGCTGCACAAAGCTGCAATATATGAGATTGTATTCTGTGGTTATTAGGAAACAAGAGAGGCCTGACAAAAAAATAGTAATACTTGCTAAGCAATATCCAAATCTTTGCCATCTGAAAGCAAAATTATGTTAAATCACATTCAAATGAACATGGAAAGTTTAAATACACAGCAAAGTAATTTTCATACTGAAAGTCAGAGCATATGATACAGAAGAACGCTTTAAAAATATGTAGGGGAAATGGTCGTTTATTGCTGATCATATAGATGATTTTCATGAGATTTATCTTGGCGATATTCAGACAACAAATTACTATGAGTTTTAATAGACATACGAATTTGTAAGGACTTTCGAGCCGTTTCAATAATGCGCACTTTTTCATTGAAAAGAACATGGACAAGAAATTCAATCCTCTGACTGCGGATAGTTTTTAAATTAACTATTTAGATGCAACGTTTGCAAATATGATCAAATACCGTTGAACCAAGAGAGTAGTTATTTAGTGCAAAGCTTTATTAGTAGAATATGATCCAGCGTTAGAAAACTTCTAAGTAAACACATTAGCCTGTGAAAATCGCGAATTACGCAGGCAGAGGGTTAATGGAAAATGTTTTCAAAGTGAGAACTTTCAGAGGTAACACAATTGTGAAACCTAATCACATCAAATCCTTCCTTTGAAATCATCTTGATTACAACCAAAACTTTCCGATTTTCTTTTACCATTGCTCTCAAAGCCTTAGATCGTTTTTCTTTTTTAATTTTGACAACTTCCGTTGAAACGGGGGTGCATTTTTGGAAATAGTGTTTCGATCGATGCGATTAATTGATTATTAACAAAAATAGCTTTGTTTAGTATTAATATTTACTGCATATTATTAATAATGACTGGATTTTTACTTTAATCGTAACATATATATTGAACTAATACTGAATGAATATTCAATGAAAAGTTCGAAATTTAAAACGTTTATCAAGTTTATAACTAAATCTTAAATCTGATTAAAATCTTACAGTTTATTGTCCAACATGAAAATTTATTTTTCTTATGATTAAATTTTCTTATGATATGTAGCGATATTACTTCATTTGGAAAGAAAATTGAAATTAAAAAATTCAACAACTTATACACAATTTCAACGTTCTGCTTTTATAGTATGAGTTTCCAGACATTTTAAGTTGTTATACAGAATAGTTATACGAAAATATGAAACTGACCATGCAATCTGAGTTTCTAAAGGCGGTTTATTAAATAATTTCCCCTTGAAACTGCATTTATGTGTATTGTTTTATTAGGAATTCAAAGAAAAATAAACGCCAGAAGCTGTAACACTCTGCTACATTACTGTCGCATTAATTAAAATTGTCTTAAAACATCTATAAAATATAGAAAACGCACGCTTTATTTTATACACAAGATATTATAATTTTCAAGTGAGAATGCGCAAAATGAATATTGTGCCAAATCAATTAATGAAAACAAGAAACTTACCTAAGTAGAGACAGTAGGAATATGGGACTTAGAACGTAAACCTGCATTTCAGCTGCCAGGTGCCAACACCACAGCATGCACTCCAAGAAAGGAAGATGAAAGCTTTAGAAATTATTTTCACATTTGCACTGTATAAGTAACTAAGCATTAATTTCATGAAAAAACTTGATTTATATGCAAACCAACATCTTAAAGGCGTTAGAAACATACTTTGGAAGCCCAATTCGGTCCAGCACTAAAAATTTCTTTTGTATATTTGCTGTCCTTTATGAAGCTTTTGTCAACCATTGTTTTTCTGTTCTTACACTGGTGTCCAAAAGATAAGCAACTTAAAAATCCTCATACTGACGAATGAAACAATGTGCAACAATAAAATTTACGTGGAGAAACTAGTCACTAGTCCATATCAATCTGCCTGTATGTTTTTCAAAGAAGTTTGCTTGATGTAAAAAAAAAAAATTCTTTGTTATTGGTTGATTCTGTATCCGCATTTTGGATGCCAGAAAACATTTAAATATTTTAATCGTAAATAAATGAGTTGACGACATTAACTGACTGACGATATTATCTGACTGACGTCACATGAAACGAAATAATAGGACATCTTGAAGGAGGACACTGATAATCAAAAGTGGCCTGCGCTGTTAACGACAATCAGTCCGTGATATCCCTGTAGTGGAACCGGTATCAGAATAAAGGGACGTATCACGAAGAGTAGTAAGTGTAACAACAGCTCAAAATTAGACAACTAACTGCTAAAGATGACAGCTTTCTATATGTGCAATTTTAGATGCCACATATGAATGACTATCACACGGATGCCTCATATGATTAGTTTGCTTCTGATTTTGCAGTTTCAACCGGAATAGTTATATTACAGACAAAATATTTGTTGATGGCTATATACAGGTCAGCTGTATGCAAGGATACTCGTGACGTGCGTTCCATTGACGGTCTCATTCGTTGACAGCTATCTTTATAGGACTGTTACTGCACTGCGGTATAATAATGACTTCTTTTCGCGGTACACATTTTTCTTATGGCCGATAATGCTCGAGTTCACAGGACTCTCACTGACAACCGATACCCAAAATCTGAAGCACTGATTCGTACGGAACGGCTAGTATCATCATTCGACATGAATCCCATTGATATGGATGGACATACTACATTCATTCCCTGATTCTCTTTAAAACCTTTCCAAGTCAAAAGCTTGTCTAAATTTACATACGATCAGAATACCAAAGCATTATAGATTATCTTGTTGGCTTAAGTTGAAGATTTCGGTGTATGCTGCCAGCAGAATTTATCACATTCTGTACTGCCAAACCTAAAACTCTGAACTTTTTGCCATTGGCAATTCTACTTTGGCGTTACCTGTATTTAATTATGAATAGTGTTATTTGTAAGTAGAGTACTTATGGATAAAGTATTATTTGCAGGTACAGTACCTATACATAAAACTTTATAGAGTATCTACGAATCAAACGTTATTTGCAGGTACAGTGAAACAACGGCCGGTTCTCTTCTAATCACCACCATTCAACAGCATCGGACAGGGTCAAAACTTTGGAGGGTGACCGCATGGGAACTTTTGCACACTTTTTGAGTCCTTGGCTCATTTATATGATTTTTTTAAAACTAGTCCAAATGGGATTAGTTACAACAGTTACAGTACCTGTAGATGAAACGTTATTTGTAATTTAAAAATTAATAATTAATTGTCGTGAATATTTTCCCAAATTTTAAATTTTTAAAAAAAGATAATATTATTGTTAACGATATTCTTCATTTTTGGGATTAGACTCAAACTATTTGCATTGTCTCTAAAAATATTTAATTGTTTGTTTCTAATCCATTCCTAGAAACTGTGGTATAGGATGCTGTTTATCCATATGAGAAGCGACCTTTCAACATCGTCGAGAATACGTAACCGTTGCGTAGATAATTCTTGTCACTCCCTTTGAAGCATCTATCTCCTCAATCATGTCCTTAGTCTTGAGGATTGTAGAAATCGTTAATGTAGACTTTTGAAAGGGTTATTTTATCACACTTCGCACACAAAAAGTCACAATTAGTATGTCTGAACACAAGTGATCTTAAGCTAAGATGCCAGTGGAATGCGTGCTAAATCAAGGACTGGTATAACAGGAGCACAATCCGGGACTTCCTCGTCACTCGTTAAGAGAGTCATTTTTTACAATTTGTTTTGCTCGTTATGCGAATTACTTGTTATGAGAGGTAGTCGTTATGCGACGTTCTACTGTATTTACAGAGCAGTTTGCTTGTATATTTCTAAAGTATTTTTTTTAATTCTTTTCAATGTGATGTGTGAAAGTTTCACTAATTTCACATAAATAGTTTTCATGATATTCGCATATTTCACTTTGTTGTTTAACTTTTATACACCACTTCATTTTGAGATAAAAATGTGCATTATAATAGTATTTTAATAGTTGAGAACTTCTATCGTTTTTCCTGGAAGCCATGATTGTAAGACAATTTGTTACGCTGTGATATATTTATAATTCATTGAAAAAGGACGCGAAATGAGACATTTGATTCATTTTGAATCCGTGCTAGAATTGTATTACTGTTTTTAAAATCCGTAAACCAGACTAACTGTTGATTATAAGCACACGAATTTTTTTACTTTTCTTTATGAATAAATAAAGAATTTTGGAAAAATATTTCTTAGTTCTTTCACATACAGTATTTTTCAATTTAAGATCGTAATATCATAATAAAAACATTACATTCATTTTTCTTATTTATGCCAGCATTTTTACGTAAGCTAGAATATGATTAAAATGGAATAGTCTTTGTAACATTTTATGGGGTAAAAAGAGATAAATAGTGCTAAATCTATGAAATAATTCTAATCTATTAATAGAATATAATTAAATTAGAATAGTCATTGTGCTTAAAAGAATTACATGCTTTAATTATTCTTTTGTTAGGCAAACCATTGCTTTATATTTATAATAAAATCTATGTAGATTTTCAATCCAAAAATATTTATAATAAAATAAATCTAAAATATTTGTAATAAAATAAATCTAAAATATTTATAAAACATATCGATCCAAAATTATTTATAATTGCTAGAGTAACGTAGTAGCATATTAAATCATTGAGTTCAGAACTCTCACGTCATATTAAATAAAGCTTATTAGATCTCTTATTAATAATTCCTATTGGATGTCCCGCTGCCGTATTACAAAGCCTTATTGGCTTCCTTTTCAATCATATGTAAAGTTTCTATATAGCTATAAGTGACTTTCGCTTTATCTTCACTCTGCTTCTGCTTTTCATGTATGATTAACCTGCTGTAAATAAAAACTTATGGTACGATCTACCGAACTCTGAAATCTTTTAACATAGTCATTTTTCACCATGAAGTAGCAACAATATTATCTCTACTAATAATAAAGGAGAATGTCTGTGTGTTGGTGCTCTACAGGGCGGACCGCTGAATTTAGAGGTACGAACATTCTTTGGAAGGTGGGAATGTGCATCTCGGAGTCGTTTAATTAAAATTTTAATTTTAAGTTTAATCAATTAAAAAATGAGCGAAATTTTGGAGTTTTCCCTTAATAACTTCTAAAAATATTACAGCACAGAAATAATTTTTGCGCCATCTAAAAGTGCAAGGAATTACCTTTTCAATAATATTAATTAATTTGCCGAATAATTTTTCTTTAATTTTATTAACCTTTCGAAAATATTGTTTGGCATAATTTACAACATTACTTTTCACTGTTGCAACGAAATTCAAACCGTTTTCATTGTTTAACTAAATATTTAATTGTTTATTTCTCTTTCACTTTTAAAAGCTGAGTTAATGTCCTAATGCACTTTGTTTTCATATTTCATTTCATCACATTTTTTGTGGAATCTGCAAACCAAGCTCATTGAGATATTAGGTATATGAAGAAATTTGTTCAGGAAACTGAATGATTCTGGCTGTTATATTTTCAATCTTTTTTCAGCATTTTTTAATTCAGCAAGGATGCCGCTAGCCATAAAATGTCTTGCGCCATTTTGATGTTGAAATGAAATGCATATTTTACAAGAGGATTAAGAAAGTGAAGATGGCGCTGACAACTTGCAATTAGATGTTATATGACATTTTCAGATATTTGACTCCATTAGGAACATTTATGTAGACAATGAAGATAACAGATGCAAGGCTACTAAAAGAACATAGATTAAATAACTAATACGATCTTCTTAAGTTGTGTTGTCTTACAACATTGAAATTAAATTAATAATCTAGATCAGCCTTTTAGTGCATTTAATTAAATGAATTCAAAGTCTAATCTTCCATCTAAAATTTAATGATTAAGAATAATAATAAGTAACAATATATGTGTTTGTTTGAATATTAATTAATTGTTGGATTTTCTGAATATATGGCATAGAATTATTTTGTTCTTGTTCAAACATGTGAGATTCTGCCCCGGACACACGACTTAAAGGCTGTGGCGCCTGGTAGACCGGTTTTCCCAGAGGATCATTCTCCCCTTGTAGACAATGACGAGTGACGTTCAAACATTCTTGTGGTTAAATGACGTCAAAGTCTGGCCACTATGAGCAGCCAGTCGAATCAGAGTGTGATAAAATAAATAACGTGACTTCCGTTTGAGGGGAGAGCGAGTTTTTTCACTGGAAGAAAAGACAGAAGGGATCTTGGATGGGACGGAGGTGGTGAGAAGAAAATTGTGAGTTGAAAGGGGACTGCAAAGAGGGTAGCATGAAAAAGCAAGGGGTCGTCGCCATTATTTTATGAACGCATAGACGCAGCTGCGTGACCGTTGAAAGATGAAATGCTGAGTGTTCAGACACACAGTTCCTGCTATGCTGTAGAAGAAAGTTCTAAGTACCAGTTTTATTATTTCCTTTCCTTTTTCCTCTCCTTAGTGCCGCATACAAAATTCTTTTAAATCATTGCATCATTTTGCTGAGAGACAGCAAATGAGATTGGGGAAAGCTATGCTGAAGAACGTTGTGTATGTCCTCGAATGCATGATTAGTTTTCCAAGTGCTAACGCGTAGGTGAAAATTTGCAGGCAGATGAACTGTTAATGACTTTGTGTCTAAAAATCTGGATGCTGTGACCATAAAGTTTTTTTATGATGTATTTGTTTGAAATCCCATTCATCCTATAATACGTTATAAGTGCATTGGTTGTTTCATGTGTTAAATTAATATAGACAAGTATAATTGTAATTACTATGGACGCATTCATTGTCTCAAATTATGTTCATTATGATTAATTCGGATTTGCGTAATAAATAATATGTGTTTAATCTCTAATCGTTCTGTGTGATACATTTTTTGCAGTTAAGCGCATTTTGAGCAAGGCACTGACCTGACTTGATAATTTGTAAGATAGAATTTTCTTGTGTACTGGGTTATTGCACAGTTTGATTTAGGTAAATTTTGAATCATAATTGTCTCATCTGCATTTATTTATTTAGATCATTGGAAGCAAAATTTTTATAATAAAAAACTACTATGCGACATACAAGTAATTTAATATGCTTCAACAACACAGTATTTCAGGGAAACATGAAGAAAAAATGATGCAAGATTGAATTGAAATTATATTCCCGGCGAACAAGCTCGTTGCCGAAGGCGGCTCGTAAACAATGTAGATTTTAAGTCTATGTAGATTTTAAGTCTATGTAGATTTTAAGTCTATGTAGATTTTAAAGGGTTTGATGCAAAGTAGGTTTCTTACCGATTTCACACTTAATTCAAAGTTGTTTATGTAGAGCAAATACCGCCACCAGTTTTCCTTGCAAACTGGGTTTGTCGCATACTCTGGCCATATAGGACCCGACCCAGTGTAGCAGAGCAAAGTTGTGTAAAATCCCAACACAATCATATATGCTGGCGTGAGCCTGTATAGGAATATTTGGGAAAAAATAAACTTATATTCTTTCATAACGTTTTGGAAAAATTCTAAAATATTAGACAATAATAATTTGGTAGCAGAAAGTACGACTTCGGAAAATTTTAATACTTTCAAGGAAACAAGCGATTCAAAAAGAATTGTAATGGAAAAGATTGTGTGGGAAGTTATATTTAAGCTTGCCATAATTTTTTCGTAAAAACTTATAAATTATAAACTTTGAAATATCAGATTATGTTACAGCTAAAACAAAAAATTTATCAAATCGATAGTTAATTTCTAAAAAAGGAGAATTTTGGTATATACCGTTGCAAGTTATTTCAATTATATATTATTAAAAGTGAAATTAAATTTACAATTGAAAAAAATCATTTCTCATTTGTAAATATTGCTTGGATAAATTACATTTTTCATTTGAATACAGAATAGCACGCCTCTAAATGGAAATATTAACAAGTCAGAGGGAGTCGTCTCCCTAAAATTTTCTCCTATTCGTCCTAACGCGGGTGGAGAAAGAATACAAAGAGCGGCAGAAACATGAACGATTCCCTAACATATGTGGGAAAAAATAATACAAACTGCAATAAAACATACCAAGCGTCCCTTACACAGGTGGAGAAAGAATAAGGCAAACGGCATAAAACGAGTTTCCCTTGGCGCGAGCTAAGACGAAATGAGGATTCTCTCCAATATGCAAATGGACTAGCCTAAAGTAAAGAAAATCGTTATGCCATTTCAACGCCTTTTCTTCGTGAAAACGTCTTTCCGCTTCTTACAGTGATACTCGGTCGAACTTTCTTGTACTTAACTTCTTTCAAAATACCGTCAAATTTGAATCGCTAATAACTACGAGACTACTAATGCGAAAAGAATGTTTGGCCCCACAACGCATATATCATATCTGTAAGAGTTTGTAGCATAGTATTTATTTTGCCTGTGACGTCATCGTACCAGTGTAGGCGCATGTGCGTGATTGTTATGAATTAGCTTTATGTAAGATTATAAAGAAGTGTAGAATGGAAACGCGTTTAGCTAGGAGGTAGATTCTGATGTCATTTTAAAGAGTTCGAGGAGTATTTCTAGGACCCGAGGGGTGAGACAATAAAAAATATATATCGGAACATAAGTAAAAATCAGTATTAAATTAAAAATTGCAAACTCCACATGTTTTTTGATTATAACATACAGAGTTTTCTTTCGAATTGTACGAAACTTACAGAATACTTCACAATACGTAAAAGAAGCATGGTATTAAAATTTGAAATAAAAAATTTGAATATTACGGGAAATTTGAGCATTTGCAATAAATAATGATTTACTGCGTATACGCGAAATGAAGTTCTATATACTGTCAAAAGATGGCGCCATCAAAAGCTACTCTAAATAAAACATAAGAAAGACGCAGTTCGGATCCACGCCATAGTTTTTCCTCGGGATAAAATCATAAAACAAGTGTTTCGTATTAATATGTATTTTAATTATCAATCTCTTTAATACAATATTTACACAGAGTAGTATAATGGTTATAGAATAGACAAATCACAAGCTACCACAGACCCTTACTGCATGCGATAAACGTGTGATTTATCTATTCTGTAACCATTATACTGCTCTGTGCAAATATTATATTAAAGAGATTATAATTAAATTATATATTAATACGGAACACTTGTTTTATGATTTTATGCCGACTGTTTTTTTTTCAAACGATTCAAGCCAATATTGGACACAGATCTATAATTAAGATAAGAAGACCACATATCAATTTTTTTTTATTTTAGGGTTAAGGAGCTATCTTGTTTAAAAGTTTGCGATTATACAGTAGAGTGGATCGCTCTTCTATGGAGAAAAAAAAAATTATTATTAATCAAAACCTACCTATGCGGAAAAGATGTTCTATGGTATGGAGAATAAGAGAAAAATAAATAATAAAAAAAATTATATTCAAAATTTAATAATGCCGCAAGGGGGTTGAATTTTCGAAAAAAATGGAAAAATCCTGAATTTTGATTATACGATTTAAAAAAAAAAATAATATTATTAATCCAAACCTACTTATGCATAAAAGATGTTTTATGGTATGGAGATTAAGAGAAAAATAATAAAACAATTTAAATTCTAAATTTAATACTACCGAAAGGGGGTTGAATTTTCAAAAAAAATGGAAAAATACTTAATTTTGATTATTGTTTATACGATTTTAGATTCGAAATAATTGCTTTTTTTGCAATATAAATAATAAAAGGTGATGATTAATGAGTAGTGAGTAGTATAATGTACATTGCAACATTTTATGACTCAGCTCCCCCTCCCCACACCGTCAAATCAGTCCGGTTAAACAACTATAGCAGTAGGCAATGACTTTGCGTGCTTTCAGAATTCTTCGAAGGGCTAATTCCCTTATGTGATTTCTGTCGTCAGCTAGCATTGATATCAGGACATTTTCTGGATGGCCAAAAAATCAGTTTCTTTTAATAGCAGGGTCTATGACATCCTTCAAATCATTCGAGAAATAGCGCGATAGAACGATTGATTGATGCAAATGCTGTGCATCATAAATTATGGTTTCGTTTTGATCTTCAACCACATAGACGCAATGTAATGAATTTGTAATGAATGTCGTTAATGGCAAAAAAGCCTCGGATGAATTTTCGTGAGCTACATTGAACCTGATAATTCTGTTCGCGATTCTAAGCCAACTTGAGTGGCAAACTTTTCCAGGATTTATCTTCGACAGACTTTCTCTGTGATGTCAGCAGTTTATGACTTCACAAATTTCCATTAAGTACAGTTGATCAGTACTTAAGTATTTCTTGTTAGTCACTTCACATAGCGTGTTTTTTATTGGCATGGATGAAACTACAGATAGCTTCTCGCATCCGGCCAACGATTTTCTTATTTCGCCAGTCAGGCTTCTGGGCCCAGTTATGGTTTTATCCACGTGCGCGAAAAGATGACGTAGTGGAAGCTCGTTGGCGTGTAACTGGCACACAAACCATTGTAGTGAACGATTCAGGATCAGTTCCATATTACGTATAATACCTCCTTTGACACCTTTGTTGACAGATGTTCCTTCGAAACCAACTTTGTTACATCTATGTCATTGACAACTCATGACAAATAAACTATATATGTTATTTCCAATAATTTGCGCTCTCCCGAAATTTACAGACACGTGGCCGATGTACTCAGAGCCAGGTTCTTTTTCAAGCTTATGTGTTCTTCTATTATGACCTTTCTTCTATTGTCTTCCATTGATAGAGTCCTGTCTTTTCGTCCATCGAAGTATAAACCAAAATGGTCAAGGTCATAATCTTTTATGACCTGAGACAATAGAGTGGTTCTTGCCTTTGTTCTCTCACGCCGAATTTTATTTCTGTCAACAACGTTCAAAACATTGCTTTCCGAGACAATGCCCACATCTTGAGGAGCAGCTGACACGATGGCAGCGCCTCGGGGACACGGGGCGGCGTTCTTTCACTACAGGTGTGACTGTGGTGAAGATTCCATGAAGTACCACTCCCGACTTATGGAGGCGTTGGAGGATAAAGCAGGAGATAGAAAAAAGATGGGATTGCCTACTGCTCTAGTTGTTTAGCAAGACTGATTTGACGGTGTGGGAAGGGCGAGCTGAGTCATAAAATGTTGTAATGTACATTATACTACTCATTAATCATCTCTTTTGGTTATTTACTATATTGCAAAAAAACAATTATTTCGAATATAAAATCGTATAATCAATAATTAAAATTAAGTATTTTTCCATTTTTTTTGAAAATTCAACCCCCTTCCGGTAGTATTAAATTTATAATTTAAATTTTTTTATTATTTTTCTCTTAATCTGCATACCATAGAACATCTTTTCCGCATAAGTAGGTTTTGATTAATAATAATATTTTTTTTAAATCCCGTAATCAAAATTCAGTATTTTTCTATTTTTTCCGAAAATTCAACACCCTTGCGGCATTATTAAATTTTGAATTTAATTTTTTTTATTATTTTTCTCTTAATCTCCATACCATAGAACATCTTTTCCGCATAGGTAGGTTTTAATTAATAATATTTTTAAAAAAAAAATCGTATAATCAAAATTAGATATTTTTCCATTTTTTTCAAACATTCAACCCCCTTGCGGCGGTTCTTAACATAAAATTTAATTTTTTATTTTATTTTTCCATTTATCTATATACCATATAACATCTTTTCTGTATAGGTAGGATTTGAAATTCTGAAAAAAAGTTTTTCGATCCACCCTATTATACAGGCCGACAGACAGTCAACCCTTTGATGGATTTATTACAAATTTGATATAGACCTACATTCCTGATGATTAAAGTGCGTACTAAATTTTAATCATCTAGCTTTTAAGTTTTTGAGTTATTGTGTTCAACACAGACAGTCTTCCCGTGGACGGATTTTGTCAAAACTTTGATAGAAACTTAAAAATTATGTGTTAAGATGACGTGCCAAATTTCATCCCTGTAGCTATAATAGTTTTCGAGGTATCATTTCCAAAGACAGACATAATTCAAAAATTATGTTTTTCTGACTCGGGGAAGTCTGAAACAAGGAGATTAATAAAAATCTCGACTTCGAATTTTTTGACGATTACAATACTTTCGCTTTGTATACTTCGTATACGAGAAAGTAAAAAGGACTTTAATATTAGTTTTTAACCCCGGAAGGGGGGGGGGACGCTCGCTACGAAGTGTAACGCGAATTCGCGCAGGCTGTGCGACACAACAATTCGGTCGTTCGCTATTAAAGCAAAATTAGCAACATTTTTATATTATATCTGTTCCAAATGTTTCATGCAAACGGTTATAGTTACACAAAACAAATTTTTAGACGAAAAAGTTTGTAAATAAGACATTATATTATTCAACTCATTGCAAATATATGAGAAAACTATATTTGTTACAAACCTGTTGTTAACCTTTTTATAGTAAAAAAATTATCAATATAATAATAATTATACAATTTGGATAGAAAAGATAGAATAATGATTCTAATTTTCTTAAGTACACAGGAAACTATTTTTTTAGGAACCCAAATAAGAATTTTGATGGGCTTAATCTTTAGATCGAATAAACTTTGGGCGTAATACAATTTTTTTATCAGAATAGTTTCTACAATTTTAAAACTTTCCTCCAATAATTTTTGTTAAAGCTGATAAGACATGTACCATCTGACTACAGTTAGATTACATCCGGAATAATAAAACTTTTGCATCAATTTCTTGGCATTTTCACTTACACTATTATCCAGTTTAAAAGTCTTGTAACCTCAAAAATCTCCATTTTAGAAATATAGAATGTCCTTGAATCAACTTTTTTTCTCACTAAAACATAAATACCCAGACAACATTATTTTTCTGTCCATAATACAATCATTCAATTCAACAGACACCTGATGCAAAGACGCGAAGTGGTGCTTCAACTCCCTTATGATTAATTTCAAAAAAAAAAAAATGCCAAAACCACAGGATATTCATGATTTGTTGGCAAGAGTCTTCAAACAATAAACACTCACGAATCTTATCACCAAGGCAAAGATTTTTGGAGAAGTTAAGTGTCATATGTATACGATAGAGTGGCAGAAGTGAGAACTTCCGTATGTTCACTTTCTCATTTCTCTCAAAGATTCATTACACGTTCACAGAGTGATTGACTTTATTATTCCAGAAATCTCTAATCCACAAGAAGGCCCAGATCTTTTTTGCACTGAAACAAAGCAGATGGTGCACGGCCCATGCGGAAGCATAAATCCACGTTCTCCATGTATGAAGGATGGAATTTGCACAAAGCGATACCCACGCCATTTTTTGAAAGAAACACAAACAGGACTGGACGGATATCCGCTATATCGTCGTAGGTCTTCACAATATGGGGGATTTACAGCAAACGTTAATTTTAGAGTATCAGAAGTGTCTGTGGACAATACTTGGATTTTACCGTGCTGTCCTTTGTTAACAAAAATTTTCAACGCGCATATCAACGTTGAGTATTGCAATTCTGTGAAGTCTATCAAGTGCGTCGGTAAGTATGTCAAGGATCCAACATGGCTGTGTTTGAACTCACCAGTGAAGAAAATTACCTAAATAAAAACTACCAGTATCAAATGGGGAGACACATCAGCAGCAACGAAGCAGTATGGAGAATTCGCAACTTCCCGATTCACGAGCAACACCTCATTGTGATTCATCTAAACGACCACCCTGAAAATGGTCAGAGAGACTACTTCACGATAGAAAATGCTGCTCAACGTGCCGAAGCTCCTGAGGAAACAACACTCACATCTTTGTTCAGACTCTGCTCCTAAGATGAATTTGAACGCACTCTATTGGACAATGAAGTACCCAAGCACTGCACTTGGAACAATGGAAACAAGACATGGCAAAGTCGGAAACAAGAGCAGGTAGTACTAGAAAAAGCAGAAATATGATCCATCGATGCTCTTGGGCGAGTATACACTGTCCATTCACTCTATCGAAGAAATTATGTTTGTCTTTATCTTTTCAGGTGTATTGGTCCGTTTGAAATCATTCAAAATTTCATTCGGCTTTCATTCTTTAACATTTTACGTCGTTTACAGGAATCATTCTTATAAATCCTAAAATTATTTTTAAAAAAATCGTTTATTTGTTAATGTAACTTCAATTTTAAATCCTTTAATGGATGTATTTAATTCAATATATCTAATGTCGCCTATTAACTATTTGAAAAAGGATTCGGAGATTTATTGTGTCAGCCTAACTGAATTATTACTTCTTAATTATTTTAGAGGGCAAACAAACTGGTTGTTCCGAGATTCTAGAACATTTTTTTACTCAGTTTAAATTCTAATAGCATCGTTTGCACAAACATTATAATTTCATTGTTGCTTTTCTAAAAACTTATCTTCACTTAATGTCATTACTGTGATGAAAAATTGGTGTCACTTTATGTCATTCTGGGCATCTTTAATTTTTGGAACTCATTACGCCCTGGGCAACGCCGTACGCGTTCTTCTAGTATATATCTATACTTATAAATGCAATGTTTGTGTGCGTGTGTGTGTATGTGTGTGTGTGCCTGCGATGTCCAGAAGAATCTATCGCACTTATAGCCATGAAGTTTGGCACACAAGTAGTCGTAATGGTGACTGAATGCACCTCGAAGCCGGAATTTTAAAAATTAAACTAGAAAATTTTTATTTAATATTTTGTGTTGTTTTGGGTAATTTTGGCACGTTTACGGCAGTATTATCTTTTCTAATCATCTTAGAAAAACAATCAATGCCCCATCGGATAGAACAAACACTCTTCGTTCGAATGAAATTTGTTTTGAGCTCCAAACATGATTTCCTGAATTTTGAGAATTTTTTAAAAAATAGTGACTTTCGCCATCGAAATTTTATTTTTGTTTTTGAATTTGCTCCAAACATGATTTCCTGAATTTTGAGAATTTTTTAAAAAATAGTGACTTTCGCCATCGAAATTTTATTTTTGTTTTTGAATTTGCTGCATCCGTCTTTTTAATAACACTATTATTTTCAATTTTTCCAGCTTATAACTAGAACGGTTCTATCGGAATTAAAACGAGAACGGTTAAAATATCTTTTCCCGTTTTCTTTAATTTATTTTTTCCTGGTCAGTTGAAAGTTATTTTTCTCTAGCGAGTTTCTTCCCGCGACACTTTTCCGGAACATTTCTGGTAATTTGATTGGTTGAAGAGCGCATGTGACGTCATAACCTTCAATTGAATGACTTTGATTATTATTTTCGGCAGTATCTTAACGTATTTATTGATCTCGCATATTTGCTTGGAATATAACAATAATTTTCACGTAGCAAATTTTAATATTGTTTTGGATTCACTTTTGCACAAATAAAATATCATTATAGCGAAAAAATACAGCGGGAAAATCAATAATGTGTATCTTTTTTCATTTTGTTTTCAAAACTTTTTCATGTCATTGTGGGAGGGTATTTTTTTATTTTGTTGAAGTTTTGATTCCACGGGCAACGCCGCGCACGTACTGCTAGTATATATATTTATATATATATACATAAAGCTTGTAAACAGCTAAGCTGCTACAGTAATTGTTGAAAACTCCATATACTTGGATTGCCTTTAAATGTTTAAAATTAATTTTTGTTTATGGAATCTATAGTATTTTCAATTCTTTAGATTTTGTTTTAGATTTGGTTGTCTTTTTGATATGTCTTGTTTACTTTGTTTCTGTATGATCATATATAACAAG